>JAHPZR010000918.1:0-2500 GCA_019787425.1 Platygyra sinensis | reverse complement strand
AGATATCTTGATTTTTGGAGGAGGTAAAGGAACAGAACGAGAAAAAAACACTGACGTTGTATTGAGCCGGTGTCACGGCAAAGCAAATTTGAATCTGGTCTATTCAGCGCCTTATCAACTTGTGCTAAGGAAGCAGTAGTGAGATATTATTTTATTATAGTGACTTAATCCTTTAGCAAAACAAAAGGTTCCTTTTGTTTTCATTTAACAATAGCTCTCCAAAAGATGCCGCTTGGAAAACTGAGGGTAATGTTTACATACGTAATCTCTCGAAAATGAAGAACAAACCAGTGAATAAAAATACGGGGTGGTGTTTTTCTGTTGAATTGAAAACGACATCCAAAATTTCAGGCGCTTTTGCAGAAAAAAGAAAAACACTTGAGATCGTCACTTAGCATGGTTTTGTGCTCACCCCTTCAATTATGATGGGGAGAGCAGTTTGAAAGAGGTGAATTTCTGAAGGGGAGGGGGTTACTGAAGAGTTACTTTTCCAGTCGGTTTTGAAATGTAATCAAAGGAACACTATCTTATTTTCCTAATTAATTCAAGTAACCAAACCAACAGAAACGCTCCACCTTTTGAAATTAAGTAACATTCTTTATTATATATTTTCCATTTTTGCTTTGACATTGGACAATGTAGATCAGTACTCCTGAACATCATGTTTGTTGGATGTGTAGTAGAAGAAAATGCAGCAATACAGCAATACATAAACAGTGATGATATTTTACATTTTGAAGATCATGTTGTATTTAGCTTTATGCAGCTGATGCTTTTTCCAATATTATTCATGCAGTCAAATGAAATAAGTACTCTGTATGTATTTCATTTGATACTCATACAAAATAATTCCCTGTTTTGGACTTGCCATAACTGGATTATTACCTATTTTCATTGTTATCTGTGTGGTTAATGATATGCTTAAATGAACAAAGTTAATTCTTGATGTATATGGAACTATGGACAGCAAGGAGCACTGGAGCCGTAGAGCAGTAGCCAAGATTTCATTCAGTTATTTATAGAGTGACTGAACAATTTATGTCTGAAACCTGTGACAAATTGAAATAAAGACTTGAAGTGCTACTATGATAAAAAAATCATTTCCTTTTTTCCTTCAGATTTTGAAAGTGTGTTTGCTTAACACTTAACTGGGTTTGTACGGTTCCTGGAAAACCTGAAAAGTCCTGGAATTTTATTATGGCATTTTCCAGGACTGGAAAGTACTGGATAAAGGCCAGTGGTCCTGGAAAGTTCTGGAAATCTGTTAAACTCAACTAAAAAATATGAAGTGTTTGGTAGGCAGTAAGGAGAATTAACATTGAGATCTTGGGTGTAAAGGGGTTAATGTGAATTTTAGAGCTCTTGAAAAATCAATCTGAGTCCTGGAAATTTGTTTCTGAAAAAAGGTATGAACCCTGATTTTAGAGTGACTACTGCCAGTTGATATTTTATTTCTCATCTGCATCAGAAACACTTAAATTTGGACAAAATATGTTAAATGCACCAACCAAAGGGTATACCAGATCTTGGTACATTGAAACGACCTTTTGTTAAGTTGGCTTAGGGGCGGTTTTTTTTTTTTTTTTCTTGTGGTACTTCTTCTTCCCTTTTCACTTTGTTTTTTTGTTTTTTTGTTTTGTACCCCAATTAACTGAATGCCTAAAAGAGGTTAAAATTATGATGTCATTAGATATGTGAAAACCATAACGTATTTTAAAGTGCATATGAAGAGAATTTATTTTTTGAAGAATTTTACTGTCCAATATGTAAATGAACTGACTATAAATGTTAAAGTTCCCTCAAATAAAAAATTTAGTCATGTTTTTGGCATTGAAAACAGCTCAATTTTTGTCAAGAAATGGTCAAGAGACTGGGATGAGTTTATTGTGCAATTTCAACTTGTGACGTAGTGTTGTGGACAGAATTAATCACTAAGAAGGGTTTCTGAGGCAAAACATGTCGAGTGATTCTGAATTGAGTGATTTCTCTGAATCTTCAAATGAGATATTGATTTTGTGTATGGCCAATACACGCTGTATGGCATTGCAATATCGCATTACATCATCAGGACATTTTGGCCTCATGATTCAAAGACCATTTTTGAGTACAAAATTGCACATTTTCAGGTGTTATAAAATTGTCGATTTTTTTTTCAAACACGGTTCAAACTTTGGAATAGTGTATATGGAATAGTATTGAAAAACTGATTTCGCTTCATATGCACTTTCAGGGACTTCTCAGGGCAAAAAAACATTTTTTAAAACTTTACAGGTGGTCTTTCTAAGGAATAAGCAATGCTTTAAGATGACTGTGAAATTTTCTTTTATGCGCATGATCATGTGTTGGATATTAGCAGGTAGACAACAGTAAGAAAACCAGTCAGACTTGCAATAAAACATTGTGAGTTTCCCTTGAAAGGAGATACCCCTTAGAGACTATTTGATATGTAGTCAAAATTACCATAAACAGAAACAAAAAACAATACACACATGGTGACAAA
>JAHPZR010000915.1:50000-51991 GCA_019787425.1 Platygyra sinensis | reverse complement strand
GTCACGTAGAGAAATAGACTTTAGAGGTGCTGGATCATGGCAAGACGAAGTTGAATTGTTACAGGTAATGTGTCAAGGATATTCCATTCGCTTTTAAATTGCAGTTAAGTGATTCATGGTTACGTATTCATTTTCTATTGGGGAAAAAAATCCTCTCATGTATGGATCCGTATGCACTGGTATTTTTGCGTCTATCTAATTTTCCGTTAGCCAATCAGTAAAGTTGAAAATGCACATTTACTGAAAAGTTGAGTATATTTTTGGCTACAACCTTTCTTCCATGTGTGCAGCGGTTCGAACGTGAATACATTAATGTGAACAACCTGGCCAGGAAGTTACGCTTTGTTAGCCTAAATCTATATATTATCGAACAAAACCGTTTTAGCTTTATACTTAGCCTGCGGTGGTAGGCCGTAGAAAAGGGAGGAAAGCCTGCTCTTCTCGCACTTCACGCGTTTTTTTCATTTCGAGGGGGGCGTTAAGGGGGGTCCGAAAACCGCAAAACCGTACAGAAATATGCCAAAAAACCGCAAACCGCATCGAATGTTTTCCCCGAATTACCGAAACCGCACGTCTTCTTCGCTTCAGTTGCGACCTCGACGACCTCAGATGCCATTGTCACGCATTGAACCAAAGCAACGAGAACACGAGGCTGTACGAGCTAACATCCAGCATGGAATTTCACGATGGCGACGCATTCATTCGCCAAAAAGGGGTAAATCACATTAACTACTAACTGGAAAAGGCCGTTACTGCAAACCACAGAATTAAATTGTAAAACTGATATACATAATCCCTGATGCGTTGTAAACACTTGGCTCGCACTTGCAAAACAACGGATTCCGACTGTTCCAAAGAGTGACCATCACCGCAAACACTTTTTTTTCCCCGAAAACCGCGACCTAAAAGTTGTAATAACCGCAGGCCGCTTAGTGTTTTAAACCGCAATACCGCAAGTTAAAATAAAAATTACCGCAAAACCGCATCACCGCGAACCCTTACGTCCCTCTCCCTTTCCCTCCCTTTCGGACTCCTGCTACGCAGGCTAGCTGTATACGGTCACGCACGTAAGTTTTGGGAAAGCGCTGATGCTATCACAACATCGACGTATGTCACTCAAAATTGATGTATGCCGGACGATATTGATTTATGTTATTTTCCAATTAATATTATTACGCAAACAATATATTTAACAAAACATATGTATAATCACGTTCCCGATTTTGTCCGCAAAAAACCCCATAGGTGTGGATTAGTGGCGCCTGAAAATTATTTTTTTATTGGGGCGGGGCCTCTCCATTAATGAACGTTGAACATACAACTATGAAAAAAACAAGAATGACTATATACTGGATTAACATGTACTGTAACAGTTTCCTGCAAAAGAGAAGGTCATAAACGGGGTTTTTTACTTATTGTAGTTTTTCCTTCCTTTGTACCTTTTCCTAACAATGAATAGGGACACGGTTATTATGTATCCACTTAACACACTAAACACATTTCGCCGGCCGGGAGTATTCCACTTCTCGCAACTAAATCGAAATTGGCTGAGCATTTCTCTTAATTCGCACTGAAGCGTTAATTTTTTATTTCCAAATCCACTAACGCAAAATAAACGGGGGCGGGGGCGAGGTAAACTTGGGCTACATTTGGAAATATGCCGCGTGATACAACTTTTTGCCAGAGAGCCCGTACTGATATAGTATTTAGAATAGAGAAAAAAGCCGAAATTTCTCACATTGAATATTAAACGGAATTTGTTCAGCCCTCAAGGAGTCGGGCGTTATGAATATGTTTTAGCGTTTCTGAGGCAAGCGAAAGAACGCGCGAGGCGAGCACAGACCCGGAAGGGGGGGGGGTACTCCCTATAATGGCGTATACGGGGAGGCTAGAAAGGGGTACTTTTTCAGGGTTCAGGTATATGAAAGGGTAGGGAATCGGATTTCACAAGTTTAGGTATTCAAGGGTAGGGAAATCGGTCCTTTAGGTAT
>JAHPZR010000915.1:35000-45000 GCA_019787425.1 Platygyra sinensis | reverse complement strand
TAGTTATCCCCAGCTATGATTTTGTCATATTAATGTATATGTTGCAGTTAATTTTTGGTTTCAGTTAATTTTATATTAATTTAACCAGTTAGTTTTTTCTAACCAGGTGATTTTATTTTTAACTAGTTAGTTTTTTTCTAACCAGGTGATTTTATTTTTAACTAGTTAGTTTTTTCTAACTAGGTAATTTTATTTCGAACTGGTTCATATTTTTCAAACTGGGTTGACATTTTCAAACCAGGTTAATTTGTGTCAAAGGAAAAGGGTGAGTCTAGGACCAATAACTTATTAGACCCACAAATATGAGCAACTTTGCAACGATTGCTTGTGTGGCACAGTGGAGATGAAGATGGACTTCAAAGTCAGCGGTTTGGAGTTCAAATCCAGGTGAGTGCAAAATAATAAGAAAAGTGGGGGGGGTTAGGTGTAGGTCTAGGGTTAGGGGGTCAATAGGGTTAGGAATATGGACAGGGTTAGGGGGGTCAATAGGGTTAGGAATTGGTATAGGGCTAGGGATGGTGGTGAGCATGTTATTTTTTTTTTTGAGAAACACTCCCCCCCCCCCCCAAAAAAAAAAAAGTGGAAAAATCACCTAGTCAGAAGAAAACTAACCAGTTAGAAATAAAATCACCTAGTTAGAAAAAAAACTAACTAGTAAAATTATAAAATTAACTGAGACCAAAAATTAACTGCAACATATACATGTGCTGACAAGGGTAGAGCATATCACTATAACTTATTACTAAACATTGGTATGCACTGTTATTTACTTTTTCAGAGCTGAGGGTCGTGTGCTAGTTTTCCAATATAGGAAGGCTCCTTTCTCAGCAGAAGCAGAGCAAAATCTTGATGCTGGAGTCAGGGCGATCGCTGCCCAAAATAAAGTAATTCCCTAAACATGACAATTGCATATTAATATAATAATAAAATTACTCAACAATATTCTACAATTCCCATGAATATTGACTCAAAGAACATGCAGATCTTAAATTTTGAATTATATTTTAGTATGAAAGGAACATTAATTCATATCTGTCTCTGCCTTTCTAGGGTTTTCTTCTGGCTTGGGCTATCAACATGAAATGTGCTTGGCAGCAGTTAATGCCAAACATTTTTGCCGACATCAAGTCAGTCCTTGATGCACTGTTCATTAAGATGCAGCCAAGGTGGACGAAAGGGTTTGGTGCAGTTATAGCTACCCATGCTATTGTACGTCCAAAAATATTTGGTATCTCAATTAAAATTCATGATGAACATTACGGAAACTTGACATCTAGGAAATTTAATAACTAAAGACAAACAGATATTAACTAAAAATACAATAACCAACATGTATGCCTTAACTATCAAGGCACAATGTGTCTGTGAAAAAAATGATTCAAAAATTGCCAAGTTTTCCCTTACCATTGTTATGAACTAGATCAACCCACTATATGTGACCTTACACAGGAAAACGTACACTAGGCCTTATCCGTTAAACGGTCTAAAATAAACGGATAGCAAACGGATAACGAACGGATAGCAAACGCCTTTAAAAGCGTTAAAACGTTTCCTAGAAACGTTTTAACGGTGAATGAACCTCGAGAAACGGCTTGGAAAAGCGTTCGAACGATCAGCGAAAATTTTCGAACGGATGTCTAGAAGCGTTAAAACGGCTAGCAAAAAATTTCGAACGGCTAGCTAGAAGCGTTAAAACGGCTAGCAAAAAATTTCGAACGGATGGCTTGAAGCGTTAAAACGGCTTGTAAAAAAATTCGAACGGATGGCTTGAAGCGTTAAAACGGCTAGCAAAAAATAACGATTATTTCGAACGGATGGCTTGAAGCGTTAAAACGGCTAGCATAAAATTTCGAACGGCTTGGTTAAAGTGTTAAAACGGCTAGAAAAAACTTCGAACAGATGGCTTCAAGTGAACAGTTAGTAAGTTATATGTTTTCAAAAGGATAACTTCAAGTGTTGAAACAGTCAGCCAAAATTTTCGACGGTCGACTTAGAGCATTAAAATAATGGTTACCAAGAGTTCTGTTTGAAGGGAGTTAGCAAAATAGCCAAAATATATCGAGCCATAAGCGCTTGGTAATTGCTATGAAAAGACTCTAGTAAACGGGAGAGATGATATGATTCAAAACAAACGAATAACTACTTACAGTTGGAAAGCTTGTTTGTATATCGAGTTGTCGAGAAAACCAAAACGCCAATCCAGAAAAATTTCCAACGAAATGCCATTGATATAAACAAATAAACCTCCGGTCAAACATTATTTTAACTAACATGATTTACTATCAATAAAAATACGACTAACTGTGGAGGATGAAGCTCGCTCAACACAACAATCACATGGAGTCTGCACACGTGACGCGTGTAACAAACCTTTCCTAACGGGGTGGGGGAAATTTGCTTGTAGCCTGGGCCGGGTTGTTCAAAGCCTGATTAAGCTAACCCAGGGTTAGCGAGATTTTTGATTTCAGTTTTGTAACTTTTTGGTGAAGTGTTCTGTTATATTGTTTGCCCTGCAGCTTCAAGCTGTAGTAATCTCAAACTACACCAAACGTTAGAGGTGAAAAACATTTTTAAGAACGAAAACATAATGCTTCAGCTAACGTTTAATCCCGGGTTAACGTTAACCGGCTTTCGAACAACCCGGCCCAGCTGGAATATAAGCCCCCCGAAGGATGACTGGCGTGCATTTTTGCAAGCTAAAACTATCCTTTCCATAACCTCGGCACCATTCAATACAAAATAGAACTCAGGAGAAATAGCGAGCGAAGAGCGTGTGAGTATGACGCACAAGACAGTGGGCAGGGGAGGGTGCGACGCTTCTCTGGAAGGGAGCGTTGCGTGACATCCCTAAAGAGCTGCAATTTTAGCCCAATTTTCAGTAATTCGTTATGTTATAAACAATATTTCACACACAAAAGTATACATTTCTTGTCAATTTCACCATTTTCGTTTATTCACAACGTTTACATGATCAATAAATATTCAAGTCAGACAATCATCGTTTTAAATATCCCTACCATTACAAGCAAACTTATTGGCACGGCATTTCGCATTAATCTTTCCCTTTATGTTCCTCCACAATTTCTCTTTTTCTACTGGGCAATCCGAAGGGAATTTACTGAAAATTAAAACCTTAATCGAATTAAGTTTAGTGGCATCCAGACGCTCTTTCCCGTGTGATCCATCAGTGTTGCTCCCCTTTAGTTCTTCTTTGGTGAAGAAGTAGGGAAGCAACTTTAGTGCACAGCGGTGTCGCTCACGTTCTTTCTCCAATGTTCCCTGGATGCTCTCCACTTTTCGAGGGGTCACACAGCTCCGAATCAGCTCTTCACTTACTGGGGTAGATACTGCAAGTGTCACGCTGGTGTTCACAGTATGGCGTGCAGGCGTTTCAGGCGCTGACGGTAACCGAGGTAAGGACGGCAAGGTATTCGACGCAATGTCGGCGCTCAGACCAGCAAAAGCCTCTACGTCAATCGTTGATAGGTCATTTGGCAAGTCAACATCTTGATCAGTTGGGGCAAAGTTCACTGAAGTGTTGCCCTTTATGGAAGTAAAATAAAAAAACAATTACGAACACTTCAAAATAACAGAGTATAAAAGCAGATTTTCACTTTGTCGTGGTGTCCGGTCGTTTCGATACAAATCGAAGTCGTTTCGATACATATGTAAAGTCGATTCGATACAAACTTAAAGTCGTTTTCGTAGGACCTTGTAGCAAAATTAAACTAGAAGAAATACCCAAATGAAGGAGTTTTAGTCTCCTCACACATCCGACAGCGATGGAAAGAATTTATTACCCATGGCCAGTTTGTATCGAAATGACTTTGTATCGAAACGACCGTAAACCTATGTCGTAACTTGGACGTGGTTTCCTACTTCCGAGTAATTTTACGAAAGTCAACGGGCCCGTTGACTTTCATACAATTACGCGGTAATATAGGAAACCACGTCAGTGAAAATCGTAAAGACAGTAAAAACTGGCTCTATGTGCGTAAAATAAAATGATATAAAATGGAAACTAATAACAAAACCTTTTTTATTTCATTTAACCAGGGGCACCCAACGAGAATATAGTTCAAAACCACTAAAACATAGCATTGTTGAAAGTATTTTGGTATTTAAACGGTAGATATAGGCACATTTTTATCCCCTAAAAATTTTTCATCTGTTCGGATTTCCTAGCTGAAAGTCTAGTGATCCGAAAATTATAGGGATCAAAACTTACCTTTTCGAAAATTTCAGCCAGAAAAAAGGCTCCCGAAAATTATAGGTGACCTTTTTAGGGTAAAAAATCGGTTAAAAATAGGCAATTATACCATATTTTAGATGTTCGAAAATCTTAGGAGAAGCAGGCAAGCAAGAAATTTTACAAAAAATGTTCCGAAAATTCTAGATCTCAAATCGTGTTCCGAACAGATATATTTCCGAAAATTGTCGTTGGGTGCCCTTGTTTAACGCACATTCATTTAACTGACCAGCTGTAATGTTTATCAATAAATCGGCTCTGTGACTTTTCAGTTTTACGTTCCAAAGCCCCAAAGCCTGACAAAGTCCCATTCTTTATAAATAGCATTAATACACAAACTTACAAAAGCGGCCTGTGCCTCTAATGATTCCAGACGCGTCTCAATCCGCTTCAAAGTTGATGTCATGTTGTCTGCCATGGCCGCGAGGGAATCTTCTAGCCTCTCAATCATCTATAAGGATAGCAAAAGACCGATTACTAAGCACAATTCTCCCATAGCAGGACTTCGCGCTGTATCTGACCTCCTGAAGCATTATTATTATTGTTTAAAAATGCTTTTCACCTCAAATGTTTGAGCAAATATTACCAACAGAATACCTCACCAAAAAGTTACAAAACTGAAATCAAAATTCTCGCTAACCCTGGGTTAGCTTAATTCGGCTTTGAGCAACCAGGCCCTGAAATTTGCTTGTTAATTGATTACCCTCCTTATCGAATCTATACTAGCATTAAAATCTACTTAATGATGATCTTCAAATTTATATGCAAGGAACGCTAACATCCCATAGGGGTGTGCATTCAATATTTAACAAATAAAGAAGCCTAAGCCGCGTTTTGCACTGTAATAAAACAGAGTGGGCATTTGAGAACACGTGGGAAATGTAGAAAACATGAGCAACAAGCGAGTGTTTTCTACATTTCTCGAGTGTTCTCAAAGGTCCAGTTTATACCATTCTAAGTGATATTATGTTGTACGTTTTTCGCGTCGGATTTGATGCACAATTCCACCGGCTATGTTATAAAACAATAAGGCGTTATCACGGTTTTCGGCGCCATCGTGACGGGTAGGCAAAGCGGTCAGAAATTACAGTGTTTGTATGGGAATCTGATGGCAAATAACTTTTTCCAAATTGAATTTCACGCAACGTTAAAATACTGACAAACGTATGAAAAATTAGAAAACTTAACTGAGCGTCTTCTATCCAACTGATTTAAAAAGTGTAAGTAGGCTGTGTGGCAGTAAGTATACTAAAAACTAACAGTAGTTATTGAGTTTTGAACTAACCTTGCAGAACTTTTCCTGCGTTTCTTGTCTGTCTTTCACTGCATCAACGCTCGCCTGTTGTAGGTCGCGCAGCTGATTCTTCAGAATGGCACATTCTTCGTTTTTAGCGTTCAACTGTTTTCTTACGTTGCTCATCTCATCACCATGACCACACTGACTGCCACTGGACTCAGTGGTTGATTCACTTGGTATTACTTTAGCCATCTTTGCAGCTCGGTTGGAGGCCCATTCCTTCTCTCGTTTTTTCTGCTCAGCCATGAATACAGCGTAGGGGTCGTCAGCTGTTGGTCTGGGAGCTCTTGTAGAGGGAGGCGGTGAACTGGAAATAGGAATAATCTCCGTCGAAGATTCAACAGCATCTGGACAAGATTTCTTTCCTGTAAATAGGAGAAAAACATAGGTCTGAGCATGGAAAAAGCATGAAAAAAGAAATTAACACCGACAATATCTGGCCAAAAAGTCGCAACGACAATACACACCTTTCTTCGCTCTAGGTTCCCAGGCCTCAACCATTTCGCCATCATACCACCTTGACCCGAACTTGATTTTGACGGCATCCCCTGGTTTTAGTGGGGTCGAGGTACCAGTGTCTCCATCCCTCAGTTTGATATCCTTACGCTTTGGCCAGTGCGCACGATCTTGCCATTGGCAAGACGTCTTCCAAATTATTTTAACTTTATCGTTCACAGACATTGAAGCGATGACAGATAACTGATGGTAAGTCAGGGTGAATAGACGTTACTCTCTAGCTGAACTCCTTTTATAACCTACGGGAGGATCCAAATCTTAAAACTACTAGTTTCTGCAAGTTGATTGGTTAATTCACTTAACCCTTATCAAAATTCACGACGCTTTGGCACTTTAGATGAAAACAGAACATGAGAACAATTAACACTTTAATTAGCAACTGACTCCACGCTCGCTTGTCACCACGCTTTGAAAACAATCAAAAACAATAAAACTAGTCGGCTCGTGCTAAAAGGAAAAGCACTCTTCACTTTAGAAAAAAAAATTTAAAAACTAACTGCGCATCAAAATAAATAAAATTAACAGTCTCATCTTTAACAACAGAGCATTTTACCCTTTGAACCGTTATTTTATGCCGAGTATTAACGGAGATGTGTTCATTTTTTCGCTTCTTGTGACCAGCGCTTCCAAAGCAATCAAAAACAATAAAACTAGTCGGCTCGTGCTAAAAGGAAAAGCACTCTTCACTTTAGAAAAAAAAAAATAAAAAACTAACTGCGCATCAAAATAAATAAAATTAACAGTCTCATCTTTAACAACAGAGCATTTTACCCTTTGAACCGTTATTTTATGCCGAGTATTAACGGAGATATGTTCATTTTTTCTCTTCTTGTCACCAGCGCTTCCAAAACAATCAAAAACAATACAACTAGTCGGCTCGTGCTAAAAGGAAAAGCGCTTTTCACTCTTGAAAGAAAATCTGAAAACTCAACTGCGCATCAAAATAAATAAAATTAACAGTCTCATCTTTAACAACAGAGCATTTTACCCTTTGAACCGTTATTTTATGCCGAGTATTAACGGAGATATGTTCATTTTTTCTCTTGTCACCAGCGCTTCCAAAACAATCAAAAACAATACAACTAGTCGGCTCGTGCTAAAAGGAAAAGCGCTTTTCACTCTTGAAAGAAAATCTGAAAACTCAACTGCGCATCAAAATAAATAAAATTAACAGTCTCATCTTTAACAACAGAGCATTTTACCCTTTGAACCGTTATTTTATGCCGAGTATTAACGGAGATATGTTCATTTTTTCGCTTCTTGTCACCAGCGCTTCCAAAATAATGAAAAAAAAAAAACTAGTCGGCTCCGGCGTGCTATGAGGAAAAGCGCTTTTCACTCTAGAAAGAAAATCTGAAAACTCAACTGCGCATCAAAATAAATAAAATTAACAGTCTCATATTTAACAACAGAGCATTTTACCCTTTGAACCGTTATTTCATGCCAGTAGGTAAGAAAAAAAGACTCAGACTTTTTCTAAGGTCAATGGCAAGGTTTTTATTCGTCTTTCTAATCGACTGTAAACACCATCATCATTTCTTAAAAGCGTATCACGACAACCCGCGACCGTAAGATTTTTGTCTGAAAGGAAACCTAGCTTAATTTTTACAATTAAATACAAGGAAAAATACAGCACTTTAAATTAATCTATTTTTCATCTTATTGTTCAAATGAAAGTTCCCACTGAATTTAAGGTGCTGGAGCGACGAGATCCTCTGTACCAGGCTTGCAGAATTGTCTGATTTCGCGATAGAGATACTGCTTTCTTTCTTCGCTCAGCCCTTCGGGGTTCAGTTTGGGTGGAAGCACTGTTGCAGGTGGCAAGACTACACGGTTCTTCAGCAGCATGTGAGATTGTTCAGGAGATGATCTGGTCTCCTTGAAATAGACTCTTCCAGGCTCATCTTTTGAGAAACGGAAATGGTGGTAATTTTTGATGTTAGGTAACTTGCTGAAGTACTCTCCGAGGAATGATGACCACTCGTATGCCGGAACAATGACCCTTTCATCATGCGTACCAACGAGCTGCGCTTTGTTCATTCCAGTGGTGCTTGAGCAGTCTACCAACCTTGCAAATTCGTAAACAGACGATGTGAAATTCACTTTGTAGGCTCGTTTGATTACTCCGAAGCAGCGGTCGGGCCCAAACTTCGAGTGACCAGCAATCAGAAATGAGTATTTAATAGAGTGGTGAAGTTGATTAATTGTTCTCCATGCAAGGTACCAAATAAAGTAATTGTTTTTGTTTTGTCCTGAGCAGTTATCAGCGTGTAAATGCACACAAGTTTCGCCGAGTCCGTGATTTTCGAAGAAATGATGTATGTAACTAATGGTAGTGTTCGCTCCCTTCCCAACGTCACTTGCTTCGTCGATCAAGTAGTTTATTTGCCGAGGGATGGCCTCACACATGACGCCAAAAATACCACATTTCCGTGGCGTTTTGAAGTATATTGGTCCAGGCTGCATTGGATTGCTTGGAACGTGCACCTGTTGCGCGAAGTCAAAGGAGTAATGCATAGTAGTGTCAAGCGAGCAGGCCTCATGATTCTGATCCAAAGCAATTGTGTCGTGCACGATTTCAAAATTGTTTTTCGCTTCCTGGCAGGCATTCCTGTATACTTCTCTTTCATCTTGCACACAGTTCAAGTGTTCTTGCTGAATCTGAACGCACTCAGACTTTTCCCAGTCCGGAAGATTGGCAGATCGGATAAGCTTCGAGGTGTTTTGTTGACAAGTGAAACACAAGTCAGTCATTGGCTTTGCAACAACAACGTTTGGGTGAAATTGTTCCCACAAGTCAATAAATTTTGTGTAGCTGACAGATTGCTTTTCACTTTGTTCACAAGCCCTTTGAAACTCACGCCACACGCTCATTTTTGTGTCGCTCGAGGATAACAGCTTAATATCGTCGCTTTTATATCCGGGGATCCTTCCGGGAAGCAAAACAGCATTATCTTCCACGTAATTGTTCAGGAAGGTCTTCGCATCCTCGGCTACAGCTTGTGGTAGCGTGTTGGGTGGTAGTCTCTTAGTGTTGCCGTGGATCCTTTGAGATATGCCATGATTTTGGTAGTGGTCTTTTAATCTGCGAAATCTGGAGTAGCTTATCCCATACATGCACAGAAACATCTCCTTGCAGATAGGCCGTGACTTATACAGGAAGTTGCATCGCGGGCTTCGTTTCCTTTTTGCTCCAGGTACTTCCATGCTGACAGATGCTTGTATGTTTGCCAGTATGACCAAGTCAAGCTCAGTATGGGAAAGCTCAAGGCAGTTGAACAAATTTCCAAGTACAGTCTCTTCCGAAAACTGTTTCGAACACTCGGCATCATCACAGCCTTGACAACATCCACACCCGTCCCGAAGTAATCTTTTAAATTTCGTTACAATTTCCTCAGCTTGATCGCAACTTGACTCTTCCATTTTGAGATTTATTTCTAATATGAACTTGCGGATTGCGCCTGAGATTTTATTATGAGTGGTAGTAGTTACCAAGACAACGCGTTACCGAGGTTCTACAGTCAAAACGATTGGCTGTTTAAACAAAGGAAATGCCTCGCATTACCAGTCACGCACGACTCACGAAAGAGTATTATGGAGGCTTGAATGTCAACTTCACGCCTCAACGAATAGCGACGGCAGAACCTAAATACTTGGTTAGTTCCAAATCCTCGTTATTTCGAACTCAAAGCCATTTTCCTCGGAGTCATTTACTACTGGTTATTTAGAACTCCCGCTAGTTCAAAATGGCGAGATTCAACAGGATGTATTTAGCAATTTTGCGATCGGACTGCAGTTCACATAAACAAGTGAAGCTGGGAAACGATATCACAGGAAAGAAGATATTCAGGTATGTTTATATAACATTTAAAATTCCAAACACTGTAAAACAAAACGGAATAATTATTGTGTACGTCAATTCACGTGACCCAAACACA
>JAHPZR010000915.1:0-27500 GCA_019787425.1 Platygyra sinensis | reverse complement strand
CTAGTCTACTGCGTTGCATGACACTGGATGAAGAAAATCTTCATTCAGTCGTTCATCACAATAAAAAGTCTCTACAGCTTTCCGATATGCACGCGACTTTGGAAGCAGAGCAAAAGAGGGGCTAAAACGCACAACATGGTGGTCGGCTTATTATTACACAAGCCATGGGTCATGGCACCCAGTTATGGAAAAGTCATTGGGCCTTTTTGACATACCACCAATCCCACTTCCTTCAGCTATCAAAGCCACCCAAGATGAAATTTCAATGACGCAAGAGTGGGAAGGAGTGCATGGGTCCTCTGTGGGACAGAGAAGTGTGTGCCAGGAAACCACCATGGCAAGGGCTGGCATGCCCCCAGATTACTTATATCAAAAGGGAACCCAGGTTGGAGAAAAAAAAATCAGTCTTCACTCAAGTAATAATGCCAAAACCAGAGAAACACCTCAAAAGGACGAAGATGATGAATAGCATGGTACTGTGGAAGACAGTGACAGAACTCGACTCAGGTAGCGACAAAGAAAGTTGTGCAGGCGAGGCTCTTGTGGACGAAGAAAGCGATTTAGGGAAGCTACAAATTACTTGAGATGTCGATTTTCTTATGGGCACAACATCCAAATTTGGCCGGTCTGTCAGGCTTAACAGTCAATTCATTTTTTAAAGTAAAACCTTAACCAGGAATGAGTAGGTGAGTGAATACTTTATTTACCCTCGGATTGTATAGTAGCTTTGTAGCTAATATCTCCGAGCATTTCACAGTATAACAACAAAGGCCAGACCACAACACCAGGAACTTCATGCCCTACTCTTTACGATAAGCGTGTGGGTTCTTTAACATCCCCTGCTAACCTTAACATTGAAGATGCAGGAGACGGGGCCTACGGTTTCTAGTCCTTATCCGAGAAAACCTGACTGTCTAACCATTTGCAGATGTAATTACAAAGGCAGTACATTCTCCTCGGTTATTTTTAGACCCCGAGTGTTGGTCCAGTCTGGGGCTGGAACCCTCGACCTGCCGCACAGCAGTCCGGTGCTCTACCAACTGAGCTAACCAGGTGGCAGCAGAGATTAACTGTTTCTTAAAGTGCATATGAAGTGAAAAATAATTTCTGCTCATTTGAAATTCCTTTCAACATACTGAAGAATGGCGCTTCTCTTTTTGAAATATCTTTTTTCGTTTCAAAGATATTATCGTTTTTCTATTATGCAAATTAGATCAGTGATGACCTCATATTGCTTGCAGCCAAAAATTGTAAAATACTGAATAAACAATATCTCTAGAAATATTAAAGCAGTGTTCTTGAAACTTGGCACCATAATTGTCCATCACAAAAGAAACAAAATAACACCCTTAATGCTGTTGCCACAGCAACTCTTTCGGCTCCAGTCTCTTTTTGTCGAAAAACAGAATCCTCCATTTTCAACCTCTTAAGTGAGACAAAGGGTCCTACATGAAACATACATAGTTCCCATGTTGTCGTAACTTCCATCGATAGATTGTGTAGGGTAGATGGATCTTGTTTTCAGACAAAAACTGGGATTTTCAGTTTTTACTAAAACAACACCAGTGGCAAAACTGTTGCCATGGCAACGGTGCTAAGGGTGTCATTTTGTTTCTTTTGTAATGCACATTTATGGTGCCAAGTTTCAAGAACACTGCTTTAATATTTCTAGAGATTCAGTATTCAGTATTTTACAATTTTTAGCTGCAAACAATATGACGTCATCACTGATCTAATTTGCATAATAGAAAAACGTTAATATCTCTGAAACAAAAAAGATGTTTCAAAAAGAAAAACGCCATTCTTCTGTATTTCAAAAGGACTTTCAAATAAGCAGAAGTTATTTTTCACTTCATATGCACTTTAAAAATAGTGCCAGTACGTGTGGTTATTGACAGTTACCGGAATTGATGATGATTTTGATCACAACAACGATGGTGATGATAATAACTTTGAGTACTTATGAAAACAATTTAGACAAGCCTAAGCCAGAGACTAATAACAACAATTGAATTCCCATCACCACCTCACAGCGCGACCTGCCGGTCACCTGAAAAAAACATGTGTATCTTTTCAGCTTTAAAATTAGATAGTATAATCAGAACACAGTCAAAAAGAGTGAATACAGTTCAATCCTCTGTGTCTCAAGGAACACTGAACCGTTATTTAATCCGGCTACCGGTAAATATGCCTTAAGCAAGTTTCTGCCTTTCTCCGTAATGAGGGTACATTACCACTATTGTTAAGGCTATAAGACCAGGGGACTGTAAATATCGAGAATTAATTTTCAAAACTGAAATTACGGGTTTCTTCATATTTTGCCAGGAGAAACCCTTTGGTCAACTAGTTTCGAAAGTAAGACTAAAACTTGCCTGAGAGTTTTTGATGTTGAGAAATCCAACAAAAAGTAAAATTGCAGTTTTTGTGCTGTGATCGCCAGAAATTCAACCGAAAACTTGGACATATTCACATCACTCTCAGAGAAAGACGGCTTGGTCAATCAATATGATCTTTTACACGTATGTTTGATATCATGATTACAACACAAAAATGTAAACATATTGCCAAGAACTGCATTTTCACTCTTGGTTAGAAGCGCCCGAAGATTCCTAGTTTTTACACTTTGGAAAAAACCTAAATATAAGACATTTTTGAAGGCAACTTTTGTACCTTGGTACATAGAAATTGCAAGTGAAAAATACATTTTTGCAAAGCCCTATTATTGCTTTACAACATGTAAAAAATTCAGCTTGGGCAATTAAAAAGCTGTATAGAAAAACATGTGTAAGAAAAGGCTTGTTACGCGTAATTTACACTACAATTGCAAGCGTCACGCAAGCACAATTTTAATCCGTGTTTAGACGAAATTCAAGGCTCAAAAAATCACTCTGGTACACGGTTTCACCATACGAGACTACACTCCAGGAAAAATAAAACATTTCAACTACACATCGGCTGAAAAAAAAATGGCGAATTCTGAAAATGTTCTCAAAACAGGGCACGAGTACTATGGGCGACCCCTTGACCTTCCATGACATTCGAAAATCGAAACACAGCAGGGCTTAACTTGACTTTCATACGTCGGAATACACATGTTTTTGCTTTCATTTCCTATGCTAACATATCCTAATGAAGAAGAAGTTGGGCTTTTGGATTTGGATTTTGTGCCTACATCTTGTGTAAAGCTCGTGCGCACACTTGCCTATATTATCATCTGGATCATTATCCGAGCGATCTTAAATCATCAAGTTCAACTAACGCAGTGAAACATGACAATGTACTTCTTTGATCCAGTCCAGGATATAACAGATTTTGAGTTATACAAACCGTTTTTAAGCTGCTTGTTCAATGCACATCCTAAAAATGGAGGCGCTTTCCATTTTGCAAAGATTCAGGAAATCAGTTTCGGTCCAAAGGCCCGTTTCGGTTTCTTATGACTGGAATATTAGGGTTCACCTCCCGAGGTGGTCCACTTATTAAATTTCGGCCGGAGTATCCCAAAATTCATCGCGCAAACCGATTCTTTGCCCTAATTAGGGAGAGTGGAGGGTACAATGTCGTTCCATTTTCGTCAGGTATTCCCACCGATCTGTGACCAGTTAGTTTGGCATATTGTAGAGCACCCATGCACTCGCCAGTCAAAATGTGCAATTACAGTACCAGAAACCATCAGTTCACTGCAGTCCTTCCCCACCCTTCCCCCAATTTCGTACCTGCGACGTTACGTTACTGTCACGTGCGACATAACAAGGTGCTCTCGCTCTGTGGTTTGCTAAAACTGCCGTTCCTGTCAGGAAACACTCTATGGTAAGAAGTAATAATTCCTGAGCATTAATTAGATTATTTGATTGTTGCCTCCTCATTAATACTGCCGTTTTCAAAAAGTGAATTTAAATGTGTAATTCGCCGATCAACTTCGGCCTTAGGCCTGGTTTAAATGTTGCATTTTACAAGCGCCGAATCAAATACTAATTTTAGCCGACTCGAATGAATACGTTCGGCTGATTTGATTTAAACGTCGCATTGTTTTGCCGAATAAAATAGCTAAGCACGAGCGACGTGTTTTAAATTCCCATTTGAGCAAACATAAATTATTTAACATAGTTTCAATTCGATTCGGCTCATGTAAAATGCGGCGTTTAAATTTAATTTCCAGCGAGAAGTCAGCAACAGAAAAGCTGCAAAGGCCAAAACCAGTGAAAGCAGCCCATCTAAACGAGCTTGTGGCACTGCAAGGGGTGAAGAGAACAAGTACTTCCAACACAGAAGTCAACCAGTGCAAAAATAAATAATGCTAGCATTGGGAGATGCAGTTTGTAACTCCTTTTTGCCAGATGCTTGGGCTGCCAGATGTTTTGGACTGCTCATAGATGACCTCATAGATGACCTCACAGATATCACCGTTCAAGAGCAGATGATCTGCTTCATCCAGAATATAGATAAGAAAGCCTCTAAACACACCAAGTTCCTTTTTACAACTAACCTTTTGAGTGGTGAAAGCTCTAGTGCTAATTCTCCAACTATAAAGGCAGGTTTGCTCCAAGGATTGGAAAACAAATTCCTAGACACCAGAAAGTTTGCCTCAGTTTGTACTGATGGTGCATCAGTAATGACAGAAGAACAGAATGGCTTGGCTGGACTTCTTTGCAGAGACTTCCCTGCAATTCTCACCTTCCATTGAGTCTGTCATAGACTACCTTTGGCCACCTGTAGATACCAGTAAAGGAGAAGACATGAAATACATTGACAATGTTCACAACTGCCTTAGGCAAGTCTAGCAGCTTCTTGGTGACTTTCATCAAGATACAAGCCAACGTCAACATGGTCCAACTAAGTACAAAAGGAAAAACGGCTGTGGCAACAAAGCTCCAGAAAGTAAACAAGCCCCGGTGGCTGAGCTTTCAGGCATCAGTGAAATCTGTCAAGAAGTGCATTTACCCCATCCTCTTGGCTTTAAAGGAGCTGGAACCCGAAAGTGCAACAGCTGGTAGAGTGTACAAAAAGATGTAATCAGGTTACTTCCTGGGAATCCTATATCTGCTTGGTGAGGTGCTCCCCATTCTTAGTACCCTCAGCAAGACCTTTCAGAAAGGCAAATTGTCCTATGCCCACATTAAAGGCAGCATTGGTTATGCATAGGCCCAACTGATTCAGTTAATAGAGGACCCAAAGAAGACAGAGTTCATCAAGAACCTCACTGCTGATCTGAGGAATGATCTCTTGTCTGCTACCAACATTGAGCTAACACAATCAGATGAACAATAACTGGCCAACCTGAAAGTTAAATCTGTGGCCAGTTTGATTCAGAACATCAACAAGCGGTTATCCAAATGTGAAGACATCTTCTCTGCCTTTAAATTTTTCCATCTAGGGCTTTTACCTTGGTATGTATCTTTTACGTTACAATTCATGAAGTTATACTTACTTAAAGTGTTTATGACAAAATATTTTCTGCATATTTTAAAGGCTTTTCAAAATACAGGAGAATGGCGTTTTTCTTTTTGAAATATCTTTTTTTGTTTTACAGATATTAAAGTTTTTCTTTTATGCAACTTAGATCAGTGATGATGTCATAATACTGCAACTGAAAAGTTGTAAATACCGAATAAACGATATCTCTAGAAATATTAAAGCAGTGTTCTTGAAACTTGGCACCATAAATGTCCATCACAAAACAAACAAAATGACACCCTTAATGTTGTTACCATAACAACAGTTTTGCCACTGGTGCTGTCTTAATAAAAACTGAAATTCCCAGTTTTTGTCTTAACCAAGAACCATCTACCCCACACATTCTATTCATGGGAGTTACAACAAAAGAGGAACTATGTCTGCTTCAAGTAGGACCCTTTGTCTCACTTTGGCGGTTAATCAAAGTGCTCTGTGATTAAACTTGTGAAGTGAAGAAACAAATTAAAATATTGTTTGGATTATGTTTAATATTTTATGGTTTAGGGAATATTGTGGCTGATTTTCATGTTTAGAGTACGAGCAGTGGTTCAGTGTTCACTCATAACGTACCAAAGAAAAAAAGTAATAGCTGGATAAGAAGGCATTACAATTGAAACAATCATGCTTATACTGACATTTGACAAGGGTGGATGATGTCATCATAGGCGTATGGGCACCCTCGGACTTGGGGGGGCGGCGACCTTATTGCCCGAAAAAAATTACAAAATGCCCGAAAGTGTCGGTTGTATATACGTACTCAAATCGCGGTAAAAACAAAAACGTTCCCAATTCTTACGTCTAATGAAACTGTTATCATTACGGAAACACAGCCGAATTCCGATTTTTTGGAACATCCAAGGGAACTAATGAAAATTGCTTTTAAAAATCGGCCGGACAGTTCGTGAAATTATGGCGTTTGAGTGAGGAGAGGGAAACGACTTTTGGTTTGAGTTATCGGAAGGATCGAAAAAATGAGGGTTCGAGAAATCAGGATTCCACTGTAGTTATTTTGAGACATTGCATACTCCTAGCCTATGACTTCATTCGACAGCCGGGTAAAATCAGAAACTTATAAAAGAAACAGTTAATTGTTCCTCGTGCGAGAAGTTCAGGAAAATTTTAAACCAGCACTTTGCGGAGCCATTCAAAAGGGCTCTTTTCAGAGCCACCACAAAAACATAAGTCTTGGCAGGAGCCCATCTTGGTCGTCCTTTGCTTTCATCCTTTTGTCACTAATGGAAATAACATCATGGATTCCCACTGTACGCATCTAATTGGCATATGGCTTTTCCAAAACAGAATACCTGCAATTGTGGATCCTTAGATCATTTGACCTTAACTCCGATTTGACAAGACAAACGCCAGTGAAAGTAACCTACAGGCCAGGCCTTGACTACCTTTTAGAATGCTTTCTCCCGAGTACTTTTGCCCGAATCATCAACGTTTTGAAAATCTCAAAATTTTCTGCGACTGGGGGGGCTGCAGCCCCCTCCGCCCCCCCGGCTCGTACGCCTATGGATGTCATGTTTTAAACATTTTTCATTTTTGTTTCTGGTTCACCAAGAAATAGTTGGCAGAAAATGTGGTTGAAAAGTGAACATTGGAAATATTGAAAAATCAAGGCAATACTGTCTTAATGAAAACATTAATCATTCTCTCTTTATCAAATGAGATAAACAGAAACTAGTTTTAAGTTTTGTTGCAAACTGGCATTGTCATCTTGTGCTTATGAGGATTGTACAAGGCCATGTTCAAGACATTTTTGATGGAAGTTTCCGATGTAAACATTCCGTGAAATGCATTTAGTCTAGGCGATATTTTCATTCCAAGTTGCAACAAGGCAACGAGGAAATGAAGGTTATTTTCCTTTGTCAAGGGAAGTTAGAGAAAATTAAGGTGGCCGAACACAGTTTTCAAGTGCCCATACCTAATTCACTATAACTTTTAAACTATTTATGCTCTGGTATCCATTTTTTGCAAGAGTTAAGGTTAACTACAGAAATATTTATTCTCGCATTTTGACTAGGGTGTGTGCTGTTGCCATGGCAACGGGTTTGGTTAATAACAAGGCTTAAATAATGGTTTTTGTTTATTTTTAAAAAATCCAGTCATTAGATTTTTTCATATTTTGCACACTAAGAATTGACATTAAGACCCTTCTGTCAACATGGTTCTAATAAAATTTTGACATAGGCGATTTTTGTAATTCGCCGTTAATCGTTTTCTGCATTGTTAGAAATTCCCTATGTCAAAATTCAGATTTTTTATAGATCATTGACGTCGTCTCTGATCTATTTTTCCGCCAAATTTCTTGAAATTCTACCGACTGGATCGTTAGAAATCGGCATGTTTCTGCTAAAGCAATCGGTCTCGTTTTTTCGAGCAACTGCGCATGCGTTGCATTTAACTGGGTTCTTTTGGTAACAAACAAAAGCCGAAAATTGTTGGGTTCTTTGCATCGTTACCTTTTCTAACATATCTTTGTAATAAAAGACTAAAGCCAATAATACACTGCGTACAATTATAGAGAAAATAGCACAGATAGTGCGGGAGTTGAGTAAATAAAATGATTGCTCTATTGACAGCATGTTTGTTTTTTGAAATCCTTGTGCACGTGCTAAATTGCATCAGCAAAAGCCCATGCAAAAACTGTGTTCGGCCACCTTAAGCAAACAGAGAGGAAAAGACTTCCAGCTCGTGTAACCAATGTAGGTATGCCAATAACGAAGAATATAGAATGAACAAGTTGCCTATAGTAACCACAGGAAAGAGTATCTAGTTCAACTGCAGCCTTAAGTTTCACTGGCTTTAAAAACAATCAAAATGGCTGGAAAAAACTAGCCTGTGAGCATCAAACAGGTGCCCTCACATGCTAGAGAAAAACACAAGCGATATGCAATTGATTGAGCCACGTGTTTATGAGCTAGGGTTGCATTGCTTCCCAAATGCTAGTCAAGGGGAACAAAGACTCTTGGTATGAGGCTGCTAGCATTCCAGTGGAAACCACCAACCAGTCTGTCTGCAAGAACAATTTGTGATATCACTGGAGATTTGATCTTACCTGATCACCGAACAGTGCGTAATTTTAGCAAATCTGATCTTCAGGTTTGACTTGTAACACTTGATAAACAACTATACTGAGGCCGCGTCCACACTACGCTTGATATATTTGAAAACACAGCTTTATTTCTGGGTTAGGTCTTCCGTCCACAATAATTTCCCGTGAAAACGGGCGTTCTTTAAACAAATACACCGTTCAAACCCGACGAATTTGAAAATGCCGGCTTTGCATTTTAATGTTGGTGTAAAACATTTTCAAGATGGAGCTTTTCCAAAACGATGACGTCACAATTTCCTCAAACACAAATCCAATGTTGCAATTTCAAATTTCTCCAACAAATTGTGGACAGAAAACATTAATTTGATGTGTTTTCGGAGTGATTAACATCCTTTTCAAATTTCTCTGGCATAGTGTGCACAGGGCCTGAGTATTTCCAGTTCCAGGGTGCCATTTAAAGTTAATGCTTACATGCTGCATGAACTCCTCCACTTAGACTTGCCAGAAGTAGACTTTAACTTCTATACAATGAAATCAACTTGTTTTACTTGCTCGGATTTAAATTTAAAATCTGGGTGCGACGTAATGACTCACAGCCTACCCCTTATTCCCTGTAATTTTTTTTGATATATTTCAGAGCAGCGGAAGGAGAGTAATAAACCATATGCCCAGTAACCACAGCCATGTATAAGATCAGATTTCAAGATGTTAATAATAATATTACTGACTTTGGAGGACAAAATGACACCGAAAACAACAAAATTTCAATTAATTTACTATAGCGGATAGTTAACATTAGAGAAAATACTGGAAAATAAAATCGAAAAGACATATTTAACCCATTGATGCCTGTGCAGCCCGTAACCGCCCGTGACAAACCTTGGCCTTTCTTCTACTTCTGATGTCATCATTTTTGACCAAAATTGGCATCATCTGTGCTCAACTTCTGCAGGAGGAAAAGATCTTTCCAATGATGCCTAGATCAGAGTGATCGGCTTAATGGCCCCTGAGATATGCACAAAAATGCTCAAAAAGATGAGTGAAAAACTCAGAGCAAAATTTACTGCCACTACACCGAACTGCTCCACGGTAAAAATTGGCCGCTTCGATGACTCTTTCTGAGAAGTTTTTCAACTGCAAGCAAGCCCAGTGAAAGGTTAATCCCTGAAGCGAAAAGAAAAGAAAAGAAAAGGAGAAAAAGGAAAGGAAAAAAAAACATCAAAAATCGAAAAGCCTAAAGATGTAGGCCACCTTCTCGTCCAAAAACTATCCCAAAATTTTGATTTCTGCGCATGTACGGGCCCAAAGTTCGTAAAATGCAATTTTAGTGGCAAGAAGGGCTAGCTGTCGTGCTACAGATGCACTTTTGACCAGATTAGAGCTAATTTGGCCGAGATCCAGCCTCAAAACCACTAAGATGTCCAAAAAATGCATTTTTGGCAAAAGGTTCCAGGAGTCAATGGGTTAAACAACGATATTTAAAGACAAAAAAATCCGAAAATTTCTTTGTTTGGGACAATACAGTGTAGTGAAAGAAAGATGGAAGTGGTAAATAAAAAAGACAACAAAAATAGCCAATTTTTTGCGATAAATCATATTTCAACTGTGCTAGATTAGTGCCCTTATAGTTCTTTTCTCAGGTATTTTGTAGCAGCTGAATAAAACTAAAAACTTGCACTTGAATGATGCGAATAAAGTAAACAAACACGGCCGTGGATCGAGGTAGCTGTAAATTAAATATGCAGAAATCCACGAAGCAAATATACTGTTCACTTTAAACACCTAAATTTGCCAAAGAAAGGTAACCAAATGAGAGAAATGTGACAGGAAGTTCAATAACAATAAATTTTCATTCAAGATGAGGCAGAAAAAAACTATTTAATCAAAGGCTCCCTGAGCAGCTCATGGTTGAAGAGTCCAATCCCAAGTTTACTTTTGCCCCTGTGTCAAAACGAGTCTTTGTGCGAAACTATTGGTATGAGAATATGATGTCACCTGTACAGTCATTCGCATGGAAGTCAAGTGATTTTCATGATTTTCACGGGAAACGTTTTGCACAAGCACTCGCTCTGCAAATGGAAACTCAGACGGTGGAAGTCAATGTCTGCATACACTCTTTTTTGTTTTATAAGAATGTTGTTTCTCCGGCCCAGCCTGAATATTCTTATTTTTCTGCCGATTTTAGGCTGAAAACATCCTTGTATTATTCTTAAATTATAGCTTATGACATTTCCGTTTTAGAATTTATTGGGGTATCAATTATAAGTGTTTGGTATTAAGATCTGTATTGCGTTACATTGTACATGTGCTCCATCGCTCTTCGTTGCTGTCAGTGAGGTCTAAATGTCACGTCAAACGCCGACACTAGATATAGCACGATGGAAACGAAAGTACCCGATTTTGTTTCAACTATGTCAAGGACAATCAAGTGTAATCACTGCAGTAAAAACCTTGTTAACCAGCAAGGGTTGTTTTATACGGTTTAAAAAACAAAAGAAAATTGTATTGTATTTACAGATGTTTCAACCCACAAAACTATATCTATCCTTTTCAAAAATCTCAGCCTCAGCTTTATTCTTAAAATATTCTTAAAATTTCGCAAATTTTAGCCTCAATATTCTTATAAAATATATTTTAAAAAAAAGAGTGTATGTGCCAAGCGACCCATCAGGCCAGCATTGATAAGAATAATTTAACAAAAAAAAAACAATTTACCGTCTTCTCGTGGTCTGTTCACAATGTCCAATTACAAAGCTTTAGATATCAACACTGAAGCTCATGTGAAGCCACCTGAAGTAACTTGGCATCAAATAATTAAGACGTAATTGGCTCTAAGCTACTGGAATGGGTGCAAAACGTTTTCTTTATATTAAAGAAAAAATTTCAGCTAAAGAAAAATTTAAAATCTTCTCGCTGCTCGCCATCTCTACATGTACTTTCTAAAGTGCTCCGGCTGCTCTCAAGACAAACTATGTCACAGAGCTTTCTCGCAAAAATAAAAGCACCGCTCACATTCTCGCGAATACCATTCGATAGCCCTAGCAAATCTTATCTCTTTCATAAAGGTCAACTTAGCTTACATGTTTCACAATCGCATGATTTCACCTGTGACATATGATGACAAATTCACTTAACAACTTATCCCCCATACAATTACATCGACATCTGGTTATCGTTAAACAACACAACAATACATGCGTTCTTCCCAAACATCTCTGTTTCACCTTATTTCACCAAATAAATAAAAAAGAACTCCACTTGCATATTACTCCTATGAAAAAGATCTAACAATTCTCAGTATTGCTTTTTAGTGGAAATTCGCGCTAAATACAATAACATACTGTCTCGGGTTAAAACGTGATGCGTTTATCTTGCCAAAAACATGCCACTCTCTGCACATTAGAGCATAGCACAGAAATACTCACGCTAAAAAGATATCTCCAAACACGATATAATATTACTTTGACGTGGTTACGAAAATAACTATCTTGTCTAAAGTTTCAACAAACGCTGAGCTACAACATTAGCCATGAAATCATTTGCCACAACACATTGGATTTCAAAACAAATATCGTACCAGCATTATTTACGCTAAAGTTCACGTAATGCTGCCGAAGGGGAGAACTGTATTAAGTATGTCAACAGTTACCTGATGAACTGTACGATGGATATATTTGAAGCTTTATCGAGGGAAATCAATTTAAATTGTTGTGGGATATAGTAGGTTGTTTGGTGGGATTTAAAAGATAGTTCGTGCAAAATACAACAACCCTTCTATTCACCGGAATTTCTCCCGGGCGTGCTCCGCTTTGATAAAGACTTGATATTTTACACCCTCTAATGCATCAGTCTACCCCTGTGCCCCTCGGAGAGTGAGTGAGAAACTAATATTCCCACATGTTTTAAAACGGATAACAAGAACTAAGTTTTCTATATTCCAAGCGACACGTAGTCGAGATATTTACCGTGGCTATGTTAACAACAAAGGCTTATGCATAGGTTATATTTCCGACTGTAATATGTAACCAATCTTCTTAATTCTGAAATTGTTTGTTACTGTAAGGCTTTGTCACGCTATGCCTAACTTTGCAACACTTTCCTAAAACAAGGCAAAGTGTATCCTTAGCAAATATTCCCTACCTTCCAGGCATAAATGAGGAAAGGGTAGCATGAAGGCCAAAAATGTAAAGAGAAAGGCAAGAAACACTAACCTATAGCGAGAAACAGACTGTTTCCAATAAGCAATACACTTTAATCTCCTTCACCTGCAAAAATTCCATTCATTAGCCTTTGCATTGTTTCCTCCTCCAGGTAACATTTTACAAGGCATTTTTTTGGTCGTGACATCGTCGCCTTTTCCATATTGCCGAAGCTAATGTTCCTTAGCTTTATAATTTTCAATTATAGCACTCCACGAAAGGTCTCCTCTTTAAAATTGAACGAAAGCCCATCCTCATGCTGCGATACGCTATACTGCCACACGTCCTTCTAGTCTTTCCATGTCCATTTGTCGCAGCTACTGCTGCTTAGCTTGACAAATTTCAATTTTACAACTCCACGAATTGCACAAAAAACCATCTTCGTGCCGCGTTAACCACCATATGTATCAACTCCATGTTGTCGGACAAAAAATTCGCCTTTCTAGTACCCCGCTAAAACCTGCTGAACCTACACCACGAAGTGCCTAGGACAAGAACCATACTAAGCAGGGGAGGGATAGGAGAAACGATTTAATCCGGTTTTAATGAATAAATTAATCAGAATTGAGTGAGTGAGTGAGTGAGTGAGTGAGTGAGTGAGTGAGTGAGTGAGTGAGTGAGTGAGTGAGTGAGTGAGTGAGTGAGTGAGTGAGTGAGTGAGTGAGTGAGTGATCGAGTGCCATCCATCGCCTTCTATACTCATGGATGTTACGTAACATCCATGAGCAAAAATGAAAAAATGTTCAAAATTTTGCAAACATGCTGCTTGATAGTGACAGCATGTTCAAAAAATTCTTCGTGCGGAAGCTCGAGTTTTTGCCGACGGCTTTTACAGTGAATTTATTGGCCGTGGCTTTACTCGTGGTTCAAACATTTGAATTAAACATGGATGTAATACCGTTCATTACCTTTTTTGTTTAGTCAAGTCTAGGAAACTGCTTTAAATTCGCGGTCTGTATTCAAAACCCACTTGACAGTACACCGACTTTGCAAACACATGGACTTTGTATTTACCTTCAAAAGCATCCTTAATTTCTGTGTCAAAACTTTCTAGCCCCAAAACTACAGCTTTGACTCCTTTCCCGTTCAGGCTGGACACCTGGTCTTTCTTCAAGGAAATCAAAGGAAAAATCACAAAACAAACTGTCTCAACAACTTTTCTTTCACCATGTCGAAAAACATCCAACATAAACGGCCCATAATGGTTAACGTTAAACTCTCTCCAGATCCAGTCAGTGATCGTGACGACTAATGTATTCTTTAACTACCACGTTTATTCACTCTGATTTCTTCGAAATCAAGCTTCTTGAACAAAACATCACATCTTGTTTAGGCATAACTGTGTTGTGTGTAGCTTGTGAACCCCGGTGCAAAACAAGCCATGAAGACCTTCCCTCAAAACAAACGTTGTGACTATATTTGCCGACCAATGAACATATGTGACCTCTATGCTTTAAAAAAAGCACTCCTGAGTGTCCCAAACATCCAAAAACACCAGATATACTCACTGACAGTTGTTCTGTAAAGGACAAATTAACCCACAGAAAATCCTCGTACAGACTCGAGCCTGCTGAGTTGTCTGAGGTTTTTATAGTTGATACTAATAAGGATGTTTATTTTTTACCCCTTGCGCACATAGTGTTGACATAGCTCAGTGGTACTGACGATCTCTACCATTCAAGTGTACTGCGATCAATTCTGGGTGTGGGCCGATATTTTAATTCTTTTTTTTCTTTTTTTTTTAGTGATACAAAAAATAATTGCTCTGTGTTTATATCATTTCACTCGCTATATGCGCATATACCATACCATAAAACCGTACTTCAACAACTTCCGTTAATTCTGTAAAATCCATACAAATTCCGCATCCAGTGATAACATGTGCTGCTCATCGATTTTACGACTCTCGATGTTCTCATTTTCAGTAGGCGAGTCTTCTTTAACTTATATCTTTTAATTTACACCTTTAAAACAGCTTATTTGAATTAAAGATAGACAGCAATTTAAAAGTAAGTCGCGGCTGCAAGCGTACCTCATTTGCAGAAAGTTTACAGCCCATCGATCAAGCGACACATTTGCCCACAACTCACGATAAATCCTGTCACACATGCGTTTCACGAGTTAAGAGCCACCCTCTATAAATTTCAACTATGGTCATTTGGAAGGGAAAAAATGAAATTCCTCAAACTTTCTCAGATGAATGGTCTAGATAAGTGATTCACAAAAATATATTTTTCAGTCCAATTCGATTCGTATTTTAGCGCTAAGGCGACCATCTTGGTTTTACCCCTCTGAGAGGCCTTTCAGTGGCCATTTTAGGGCACATGTCTAACATTTTGCCATACAAAGAGAACGTTATAAATCCGGATAAAAACCCATTATTCGAAACAAGCAAGTGTTTCTTGTTACGTCGAGAGGCTGTCTTTGGGATTTGATAAACATCTGATTTTTTTTAGAGAATTTTAAATTTCTTCCCTTTCGAACTACTTTCGAAGCCCGTTAAAAATGACCAAAATTGAAGGAGAATATCGCCAAAAGTACATCACTTGAGATCCCAAAACTACCCTCCACTTAAAGAGCAATGTCTCATCTGTAAAACCACGCAATAAAATTTTGGGCAGTTAAAACTGTAAAATGTTAGAAGAAGTTTAAGCTGTGTTTTTGTCAACAAACACCGCTGTCCTAATTAGCATAATGACGTGAAAATAATGACGCACGACGAAAATTATGATATATTCAACTTACCTGATGACATGTCGACAATTTGATACTCCTCGATACTTCATGTTATAGTATCAGAAAGTTTCAGCCAGCATTTTCCATGATTATTGCTCGAAATCACTCTGAGACATCACAACCGTAAGCAGATGTATGAAGCCCTCGTCATAACATCCAGCAATATTACTTGTCATCCGCCTCAAAACCGCCGTTTAGAAGAAGTTTACCATTTGACGAGATCCTAACTGACCCAAACGTCTGCCATTAGCCTTTAAATTTCTCCACTAAGTTGAGGATTCTAATCAAGAACTCGTTTATGTTGAGTTCTGTTTCGATCTGTTGAGCACCCGCCATTATTCCACAGATTGCGTTACAGAAAACGAGTGCACAATCCAACGGGTAGGGGTAGGGTGGGTAGAAAATGAAAATATAACCGGCTTTAAAAAGCCATTTTACTTAAGGTAGTAATTGACTTCCAGCGAATAATTTGAATATGAGCTTCTTCTTGGAAATTTGAACCATTAAGTGGGTTATTTTTTTGTGGGGGGTGGCTTATAAAAAAATAGAAAAAAAAAAAACATAAACAGTATCAGATCAAGAGATTATGATCTGTATATAATCTCTTGAGAAGGTTATAAGTATATCAATGAAACCCTAACAGAACTATGAGGTGTTTTCAGGCTACTAAATGTTTGTGTAAGAAAATTAACTGGATACACGAAAGGCTGCGTCAAAGTATTTCTCAATATAATGTGTCTCTAGCCTCATAATCACCGTTTTCAAGAAGTTAACATTTTGCTTATGTATAAAATCCTTACTGAGTCAAAATTTTGTTTTCAGTCTTTCAGATATTCCTGTTAACCAAAGATTCTGAAGAACTAACTTCTTTAAATTTCGAGTTCTGCCGATGACTCAATGAGATTGCGTTACACTCAACACGGTTATATCCCATTGGGTAGGGGGCCTTAGGGATATACTTGGTTGCTTCGAAAGCCGCTCTTGCCCGTCTAGAAATCAATTAAGCAAACTTATGCGTGGGAAGGGAGATTTAAAAAAAGGAACCTCATCCCCATGGCCTTTCCCTGGTCCTCGAGGTTAGGTTCAAATTATTCTAGCGCATAGTGCTATGTGGTGGGTGCGGTGCAACGTATCACCTGGCACGGGTTGTTCAAAGGATGGATAACGCTATCCACCGGTTAAATCACTATCCAGCGGATAGCGTGGTTTGTTTTGTTAACACTTATCCACTGGATAGCGATTTATCCGCTGGATAGCGTTATCCAGCCTTTGAACAACCGGGGCAGATCGATAGGTGTCTAACATTTTCATTTTGAGGTCGATGAAGAAGCACGGCACCAAATTGATTAGGGTTTCTTCAACAGTTCGTTTCAAGTTTGTTCACCCGACTAAGCAATTAAATTGCATGGCCAAAAAAATAGAAGCTGGCCGTAGTATATATATTTAGTGACTACAACCTATTACTTTTTTTCGTAAACGTGTATTACTTTAATTCAGTCGTGTTTAATTTTTGAACCACCTAGGTCGTAAATCAGAAGCAGTGAAGTAAATTGTGTCAACAAAGTAAATTTTCAATTTGAATTTACTTTTTGTTTCACGTCTAAGCTGAGTACTGAGTAGCTTAGTAGCCTAGCCGACGATCAAAGTCATGGCCACCTGTAGTTACTCTTCTTATGTTAGAGGTCTATGCGGATCGAGTTCTCAAAACCCTTCAAATGTGCAGTGTGTATCATTGGTTAACTGCCAAAAAGAAGTGAAAATCCATCTGAAATCTGAATGTTCGGGATGGATCTTTAAAAACCGAGTCACAACTGCTGCTAGCAAGGGCAGGTATAGTATGGAAATTTTGCTGGTTATTTCACCCGCATTGTTCTAAGAAACACGTAATTAAAAAACAACAGAATGTACAACATAATAACTTGCGTTTATTTAGACTGCGTCTTGCAAAACTCACGAAATGATTTTTCACGCCATTTAGGATTATAATTTCTCACGGACTGAGCCAGATGATATAAAAGAGCCATACAATTGCAAAGCACAACAAAATGCTTTTTACTCGGCATAATTACAAGGGCCAAATTTTTCCAAAAAAAAGTATAATTTTATTTTCACTTTTGAAAAATATAATTCGCATTGTAAAAGTCTTCCGCATAAGAACATGATATCTGATCTTAGGCAAACCATAATCACGTGCGTGAGAACCACAGAAAGGATACTTTCATGTCGCCACCTTGAATATGTTTCACATAGTTAGAAGAAATTAGAACATTTTTTAACGCATTTTCTTTATTTAATTTTTTCTATGTGCAACAAATTTGAAAACAAATGATTATTACTCTTGAAATCGACACGCGAGAATCATTTTGAAATGCATCATCATTATTATGGAGTACCACTTTTGGTTAAGAATCTGGAAGCAATAATGTTATCCTCACTAACAAGACTTGTATCATCTTTTAGGGATATTTGATACAACTGAAGACGCCCTAAAAATAAGCATATGTCCACGACAGAGATCTATTTGGAATCCACTCGCGTTGCAACAAAAAAATGTGGTCAACGCCCAAAGACTGGGCTCCACACAAGTCCAAGAAATTGAAAGGCGATCGCGGGTTGACATTTCATCAGTCTAAAGGACTTTACCAGCTAACCAATCAGTTGTTGCATGTTGCCACGCATAAGTAGGTTTTGATCTTTCGTAAGCCTTATACTACACCCTCACTCTTGGCAGCCAAAAAAAAGCTTTTGGAATGCCTTTCCTTCCTATTGTGTTCTAGATATGCCGGCATATTTGAAAACTCGTGGGTGGGGGGGGCTCCAGTGAACTTGCGTTCGCAGTCTCCCACACACAGAGAACGGTGCAAATAGTGGGATGTATAAACACATCAATTAATGTTCCCGGTTTACTCAGAAGCGCCAAGGGTATAGATAATTCTTTTTCAAAAGAATGACTAGCAAGACGCCCAAGCATTCACGTTAATTCAAGAACAATACTTAGTTTCTGAATGTACAGCAAAGAAGAAGGATTACTTGATAACTAAAAAGTAATTTCTAACCTGCTAATCAATTTGTCTCAATAGTCGCCAGTTAATTATTTTGCGCAATTCGTCTCTGACATTTTAAAAATGAATGTTTTAAAGGAAATTGTCATTGAATTTCAGCTATTTGTAAACAATGTCGCGGAAAGCTGAAAACAGAGCTCGTGGTACTTCCACCGCTCACAAGTCCTTCCTGTTCTAACCTGGATTTCGGTGCTACAACACACCAGAAGGAAGAACTGGCACTCCCATCACTTGTCAGTGATTCATCGGCTAGCACAGAGATCCCAAGTGATGTGTCATCCCAACCCAGCTTTTTGCCAAGTGTAAATGCAGACTATAGTGAGGTTTGTGGATTGGTAATAGTTTTCCTTGCTTGTCTTCATGATATCAAAATAAATAAATAAATAAATAAATACCTTAGTTGACCACTTCAGGGAGAATGAAAACAAATGACGAAACGAATAACTCAATTAAACACGGGTAAAAATCCCAAATGGCAGGAGACAGACCAACTGGTTGGTTATGGTCTTGTGAACATGTGCGATTATTCTGAGATGAACTACCATAATAATTTTTTCTTTTGTTGGTTTGGCCTTTTATACAGGAAGGAGAAAGTAAATGCAGTGATTTGTTGGAGGCGTTTGAGAAATTGGCCGTCAACGGCGACAAAAGTGTTGTAGAGTTTTCAGACGAGGGCAGCAGTAGCAGTGAGTCATCTGGTGGCTGCTATAGCGATCTTCAAGGTCTACGAAGGGAAAAACTTAACCAGTTTTTGACTGTTAGTGGAAAAGAAGAGAGAGTGCCTGGTCAGCCGAAAAAACGATGGGAAAAGCTGAGTAACCAAAGAAAGAATGTTTATGTCAATAGAGCAACAGCTGTAATTGTAGCTGCATTAGAGGCAATAACACCTGGAGATGCTGGACATTTGTGGACAGCTGTGCAATCGTCCCGTGGTGTTGAAACAGCCCTTGGAATTGACGATACCATTGATAGAAAGTATCTAGAGGCATTGGCCGAGACATACCAACATGCCACGAGTTGGGACACCCGCAGACAGGTCCTTGCAATTATAGCAGACTTGGTTCCTTATCGTGATATTCAGAAATTCATACCTGGTCTAAGAGATTACAGAATCAAGGAAGCTCGGCTGCATATCTTTAAATATGGGCGTGGCGCTGCTGTACCACTTAGGAAAAGTCCTAGAATGAGGATCAGTGAAAACCAACTTGATCATTTTTTGACTTTCATAACAAGTTCCCATGTAGTACAAGACCTTCCTTTTGGCCAGCGATACCTCCATTTGGAAAACGGCCAAGTCTTAGAAACCCCGAATGTAATTCGAGCTATGATCCCGCAAAGAATCATTGAGCAGTACACTCAGTTTTGTAAAGAGGTTGACATGAAACCCCTCAGCCCGGCCACAATTTCACGCCTGTTGACTGTGTGCGCTGCAACTGTTCGTACGTCTCTTCAGGGCTTAGACTACATTGCTGCTGGAGCTAAAGCATTTGATGACTTGTCTGCTCTAGTTGTCAAACTCAAAGACAAGTGCGTCTGTGATGGGGAATTGTTTTCTTACTGTCAAGAAGCATTAAAAGCAGGAAAACAGTACACTAAGGCAGAGTACAAGGTATGTTTAGTTGTTTACGTCCTGAAATTGAACAATAATCCTTTATGCATTTTCCTTCTTTCTCCTTAGAAATTACCTCTCTTTTCTAACAGGTTCATATCACACAAGAATCCCGCATCGCTGATCATTGTGCGGTATATGCACTTAGCGACCCTAAGGAACACCATTTTCAGGGCACATGCGATCACGCTCATGACCAATCCTGTTCCTCTTGTAAAGGGCTTGATTCTGTTCTTTCTAGCATTGAGGCCTCAGTGAGACATAAGACTAGCAACCTGGCGGACGAGGAGCGTGACGATATGATGTATTCTTGTCAGCAAGCTGTGCAAGCTATTCACACTTGGAAAGCTCACCAGCTTCGCGTCCTTCAGCAGGATAAATGTCGGATCAATGTGCTGCAAGAATTAAATTTCAATTAAGTTCTGATAACCCAAGACTGGGCTATGAAGTTCTTACCACAAAAGTACCGAGAGACTCAAACCGATTGGTTTGGGAAAAGAGGCATATCTTGGCATGTTAGTGTTGTTGTCAGGAGAGAGACGGGCGGAAAGCTACAACATCAAGCTTTTGTTCACATTGTGAAGAACTGCTCACAGGATAGCAACGTGGTTGCGGCTATTATGGAGCATATTCTTCGTAATCTGAAAAATGAACACCCAGAAATAACAACAGCATATTTTCGTCAAGATAATGCAGGTTGTTATAAGAGCGCAGCGATGCTAGCAGCTTGCCCCTTAATGCAGAAGACGACCGGAATAATTGTAAGAGTTGACTTCAGCGACCCACAGGGTGGTAAAGGTTCCTGTGACCGCAAAGCTGCCACAATTAAAGTGCACGTTTGTCGTTTCGTTAACGAAGGACACAATGTTCTCACTGCTGAAAACTTTAGAGATGCTATCTTATCTCATAATGGAGTGCGTGGTGTGCAAGTTGCGGTGGTAAATTGTGAATTCCTAGCGCCAGCACAGCCTATGAAATGGGAGGGCGTTAGCAGTATCAACAACCTGTCATACCAGGATACTGGGGTTACTGTTTGGAAAGCATATGACATTGGCAAAGGGAAGACCATCCTCTGGACACAGCTTCAAGGTATGGTTAAACCATTTTAATTAAACTACAAGTTGAGTTATTGGACAATGTCATAGCTTATTTTCTTTATTTGGCTTTCCTTAAACCCCCAGCCTGTTCTCACGTTAAACATTTCCTTAATATGCAAGAATTATTCATTTATAATTATAGGAACATTTATTATATACATTTAGTGGTATGCCAAGTAATAGCAATTCGATGAAAACGCCATCCCGCTTGTGATGATATCAATTTTATTCACGCGTGTGTTATATCATTTTGGTTTCAGAGTTAAAACTGTTTTCGGAAAATGTTTGGAAGCGTTCCTGTGGCCTGCGGGCAGTTCTTGCATTTTTATAACTGATCTACGGAAAGTGATCGAGAATCTTCAGAAAATCGTAAAACCGTCATTGTATAACTGATCTTTGGAAAGTGATCGAGAATCTTCGTAAAATCATCCGGGCGTGAAACCGTCATTATTAATATGTGTTTGTTTGTAAAAAGAGAGGGAAATGACACGTAAATTCCTCCATATATTATCTTTCGTTAGCTCCAAGTGTTCTACAAAATCAATTCAAAGGAAGCTTCTCTGATGGAGACTTTGTAGACATCTCTGCAAGTACCCGGTCAGCTCCAGAGCTCAAGACCAGCACGATACCTTTACAACACCAGGAAAACGACACCAGCACTGAAGAGCAGACACCAAACCTATTCACTTGCCCAGTTGATGGATGTGTGAAGTGTTTTCAACAGTACGGTTCTCTTGAGAATCATTTACAGTATGGTTCATGTAAACTTGTTGCGGAAAGAGAAAGCCCATTTGACATGGCTAAAGTACGCTATAGAGACAAACTTCTTCAAGATCCTGGTATTCAACCGGTCTTAGCAAGCTCTACACTTCCTGCTGCAGGAGAAATTAAACATAAAGGCTGGGCCCTGAAAACGACGAAGAAGACCACGCATTTCAATGAAAAACAAAAAAGATATCTCGAAGAAAAGTTCTTTTTAGGTCAGGAGACAGGACATAAAGTCGAAGCAGTCACTGTGGCACAAGAGATGCGGTACGCAAGAGATGAAGCCGGAAGTAGGCGCTTCACTTTAGATGAGTTCCTGACTCCTCAGCAAGTTCAGTCGTTCTTCTCCAGAATGGCTGTAAAGCTAAGAAACAAGCAGGAGGAGGTCCTTGAGGAAGACACGACAGCCGCTGAGGATCAAACTGCGTTTTCATCAACCCGAGCAGATATTCTTGAAAAGTGTCAGTTCACTCATCCAATAGTTTATGATTCATTCAACTTGTGTACCTTATACACATCTAATGGCCTTAAAAAGCTAAGTGTGAGCATGCTTTGCTTGATATGCGAGTATTTTGACTTAGATGTTTGCAACATCCAAGGATCGCGAAAGGCGCCCTACATAGAGTTGATCAGTAATCTTGTGCAGACATGCAGCTGTGCTCCATCTCAGAACTGAACAACATTAGTGGTTGGGCCGGGGGGTGCCTACTAAACACAAACGTATTTTCGCCACATTGGAAAACCGTGAAAAAAGTAGATCTTAAGTTAGCAAGAGGTATTGGAATCCACAAAGAAAACTGGCATGGGGGGTAGCCATTAATTTTTCCAAGAGTTTCAAGTCCCGTGCTTGGTAGCGTAGTTGATTACGTAAAATCCAACCCAAGCGTGTGCGTAGTATTTGAACTGTGCTTTACATGATGCGCAGACCGTGTGCACACGAAAAGGTAGGCATCGTCTTTAACTGCCCACATAAATTTTATGAGGAATTCCTTACGTGATGCAAAAGTGTAACGGCTAAGAATTACAAGGAGTTTCAATAAGACGCCTCTTACCATTACATCTTGTGCACTTATTAATTTGTCAGTCTGTTGCCTTTCGCAACTTTGATGGCATTTCAGGCAGCGAGAGACATAAGTACAATGCTGAACAGAAAAAGGTAAAAGGCTCTTTATTGGAATTCTCGCTGTATTTTATTTGTAGTCAAAAACTAATAGCTGTCAATGAGCTTACGTTAGTCGTTTACATATATAGCGTGGCCGGATGTTGTGCCTCAATGTCTTTGCAAGGACACAAAAGGTGTCATAAAAGGAATTAGTGTTAGATGGTAGAGAATTCTGGACATATTTGGTTCTTTGTTCATTTCTCTAGCCCGGTATTTGTCTATCTGTTTACGGTAACGAGTGTGGGTTTAAAAATTACTAACAAGGAGCTGCGTTATCTAACCTCAAGCCCCGAAATCGGATACAAAAATTTCATATTCAATTGTGATATAAGTACTAAACGTCCAGAATAAATGCTTAGATAGCAGCTGGTATACTTAAATCTACCCTTAGCAGCAGACCATTGACGATGCCTCAAAGTGCGCATCCCATTCCCTAAAACTTTTTTTGCCTAAATATCTTGTATCCTGGTAATTCCAGCTTAACGATTTCCTACTCCCCTAAATTTCGCGTATCCTGCTAATTGTTTACCCAAATATCTCGTAACCTAAAAACCCCTAATAGTTCTAACGGGGCCTCATTGATAAACTGATAACTGAACCTGATCGACAGATCACATAATATAATAATCTCTTGACCTTATCCTTTACTGTAATACAATTCACGCAACCAGCCCAATCCCTCCTCCTCCTCTCCGACTCCACAAAAATATAACCTACAGAATGACTCAAGTTGCCAAACAGTAGCTCATTTACAAATTATTCGTGAAAACCTAATTACTATCTTGCTTAAAATGACGTTAATCATTTCCTACCCACCCTACCCCTACCCGTTAGAATGTGCACTTGTTACCTGTAACGCAATCTATGGTATAATGGCGGGTGCTCAACAGATCGAAACAGAACTGAACTTAAATGAGTTCTTGATGATAATCCTCGACTAAGTGGAGAAATTTAAAGGCTAATGACAGACGTTTGGGTCAGTTAGGATCTCTTCAAATGGTTAAACTTCTTCTAAACGGCGGTTATGAGGCGAAAGACAAGTAATATTCCTGAATGTTATGACAAGGGCTTCATACATCTGCTTACAGTTGTGATGTCTCAGAGTGATTTCGAACAATAATCATGGAAAATGCTGGCTGAAACTTTCTGATAGTATAACATGAGGTATCGAGGAGTATCAAATTGTCGACATGTCGTCAGGTAAGTTGAATATATCATAATTTTCGTCGTGCGTCGTTATTTTCACGTCATTATGCTAATTAGGACAGCGGTGTTTGTTGACAAAAACACAGCTTAAACTTCTTCTTCTAACATTTTACAGTTTTAACTGCCCCAAAATTTTATTGCGTGGTTTTACAGATGAGACATTGCTCTTTAAGTGGAGGGTAGTTTTGGGATCTCAAGTGATGTACTTTTGGCGATATTCTCCTTCAATTTTGGTCATTTTTAACAGGCTTCGAGAGTAGTTCGAAAGGGAAGAAATTTAAAATTCTATAAAAAATCAGATGTTTATCAAATCCCAAAGACAACCTCTCGACGTAACAAGAAACATTTGCTTGTTTCGAATGGGTTTTTATCCGGATTTATGTTCTCTTTGTATGGCAAAATGTTAAAAATGTGCCCTAAAATGGCCACTGAAAGGCCTCTCAGAGGGGCAAAACCAAGATGGTCGTCCCAGCGCTAAAATACGAATCGAATCGAACTGAAAAATATATTTTTGTGAATCACTTACCTAGACCATTCATCTGAGCAAGTTTGAGGAATTTCATTTTTTCCCGTCCAAATGACCATAGTTGAAATTTATGGAGAGTGGCTCTTAAAAAAGGTGAAATTTGGTTTTTGATCAGAAAGAGACTGGAGCCAAAAGAGTTACTATGGCAACAACACTAAGGGTGTAATTTGTTTCTTTTGTGATGAACATTAATGGTGCCAAGTTTCAAGAGCACTGCTTTAATATTTTCAGAGATCAGAGATATCGTTTATTCAGTTTTTACAACTTTTCAGTTGCAGTATTATGACATCACTGATCTAATTTGCATAATAGAAAAACAATATCTCTAAACGAAAAAAGATATTTCAAAAAGAAAAACGCCATTCTTCTATATTTTGAAAGGCCTTTCAAATAAGCAGAAAATATTTTTTGTGTCATATACACTTTAAAGTGCCTATGAAGTAAAAAATAATTACTGCTCATTTGAAAGGCTTTTCAAAGTAAAGAAGAATGGCGTTTTCCTTTTAGGAATATCTTTTTTATTTTTAGAGATATTTACGTTTTTGTATTATGCAAATGAGGAAAGTGATGACGTCATACGTGGTTGCACTAAAACAGTACAACACTCAATCAAGAATATCTCCAGAAATACTGGAGCAGTGTTCTTCAAACTCGGCACCAGAAATGTACATCACAGAAGAAACAGAACGACACCTACTATGTTGTTGCCATGGCAACACTCTTGGCTCCAGTGTCTTTCTGTGAAAAATCAAATATCCCCGATTGCAATCTTTTAAAGTGGGACAGATGGTCTAGCTTGGCACACAAATGGTTCCCATATTGCCTTAACTATCCCCACTAGGTTGTTGTGAGTGGATGATCCTTGCTTAAGATAAAATCTGCCATGGCAACACTCTTGGCTCCAGTCTCTTTCTGTGAAAAACCAAATATCCCTGATTGCAATCTTTTAAAGTGGGACAGATGGTCTAGCTTGGCAAACAAATGGTTCCCATATTGCCTTAACTATCCCCACTAGGTTGTTGTGAGTGGATGATCCTTGCTTAAGATAAAATCTGGAAATTTTAGTCTCAATTAAAACAGAACCAGCGCCATAACTGTTGTCATGGCAACAGAACGACAGGTGTCATTTGGCTTCTTTTGTGATGTACAGTCCTGATGCCAAGTTTGAAGAACACCGCTTTAATATTTCCAAAGATATTCTATATTGAGTGTTGTACCATATTAGTGAAACCACCTATGACGTCATCACTATTCACAAAAACGTAAATATCTCTAAAACGAAAGATATTCCAAAAAGAAAAACGCCATTCCTCTATACTTTAAAAGGCCTTTCAAATAATCAACAATCATTTTTTTACTTCATAGGCACTTTAAGTAACATTACAAATGCACATTTAACCTTTGAAAATCAGCCAAGCTAGTTTGCAGTACTAATGAAGCTTTTATTGTTACCACTATTAGTCTAGAAAGGGACATGCAGACTTCAAAAGCTATGGGGAAGGTGCAGGGTGCACAGCCCTAAAAGGAGTGATCATAATGTATTAATATTTGCATAACTTTTGTGTTGCTGCTACCATTATCCCATTTTCTCACTTTATTTCAGGACATGGATTTTTCTTTGAGGCAGCTATTCCAGTCTCGGAAACAGTACCCAAAGGTGTCTGAAGTCGCAGAGATTTGCTACTCTGCCCCTATGACAAATGCTTGGCCAGAGAGGGGGGTTCTGCTGTAAAATGAATTAAGACAAGGTCTATGCCATAGCATTGTAATTATCAGTAGAATAAAAAAATGAAATTATGGTTTGCTTTGTTTCTCATGACACCTATATGAAATATCCTTCTTATTTTAGGCTACAAAGTTAGCTAAGGTTGACATATTGAATGTCCTCCTACAAGTTTCCATTAATGGACCAACCTTAGCGAGGCAGACAGCATAATTCAAGATGCTACAGACGTAAAGGCTCATTATTTTGTCACTTTCCCTTTAGCTTTTTTTGTAGCTTCTTCCACTTAGATAAGCTATCTTTCTTCACAGACTCAGCTGAATGACAAGTCAAGGTAAAAATTGAAACAAGTGAACCAGCTATAACAACCCTCAAAGGAGAATACAGAACCACCATGTGCTACTTTCTTCTGCGCTGCACTGATGTAGTCATTGACTTGAATAAGTAGGCAGAGGAAGAATAACATAGTAAAGAACAAGAAGCAGAGATGATAGTTGCACAGTGCTTAGGTTTGGCTGAAGACCGCACAAAAGAAAGCATATCAGATGAAGATTCAGGCCTTGACTCTTTCTGAGGATGAGTTTTAGTAGTATAGATGTGAGGGGTACGAGAACAGCCAAGTAAAATGGTTTAATGCAAGGTGTGAAAATTGTCTATCAATTTTCACAGCTTTTGCTTTAAAAAGGTTTAAAAAATAGCCATGTAAAAAGGTTTAAAAATAGCCAAGCAAAATGGTTTAAAAAATAGCCAAGCAAAATGGTTTAAAAATAGCCTTGTGAAATGGTTTAAAAAATAGCCATGCGAAAAGGTTTAAAAATAGCCAAACGAAAAGGTTTAAAAATAACCAAGTTAAATGGTTTAAATATTAGCGTAAACTGAAAAATTGTCTATCAATTTATTTTGCTA
>JAHPZR010000914.1:77500-80795 GCA_019787425.1 Platygyra sinensis | reverse complement strand
TGTCAAAAGCGTTGTTGATACTTTGCACGACATCATCACCAACTTCATCCCAGAAATGCTTATAAAATTCAGAAGTAAGGACGTCTGAGCGCGGAGATTTACCTGTTCCCATTTCATTTAAGGCTTTTTTTGCACTCTTCCTTAGTTATTTTCCTTCGCAAATGTTCGCGTTCTTATCGCTTAATGGATTAATGAGCTCGTTTTCAAAGGAAGTGTTGCTTTCTGGTGTTGCAATGTTGATGTTACTCGATTCATAAAAAGTTCTGTAAAAATTTTCCTATTCCCTTAGAATGATCTCCTGATCTTCAGTTTCCATTTCATCGTTTAATTTCAATGATAGCTTTCTTCTCACCCTTTTTTTTTCTAAGTTCAAAAAATATCTGGTGTTTTTCTTTCCGTATTCCACCCGTCTTGCCTTGCTTCTCAAGATAGCCCCCTTTACCTTTTGATCTGTTATTCGTTTGAGGCGCATTTGTGTGCTTTGTATCTTTGTTCTTAAAAGTGGATTAGTTTTACATTTTGCAGACTGGGCTAATAGCTCATTCAGCTGCTCGATAACTTAGTGTTAAGTTAGTTCGTATTTGGGTCAAGTTATTTTTATTATTGTTTCAGTGGAGATTTGGAGAACCCTTTTATTAGGGATCCCATACTTTTACACCTTAAATGCCACAAAGGTTGCTAGATATATCTACTGCAATAAATGATTTTTTATACAAACAGTTTATATGTACCTTGCAGTAGGGGTACAACTTTGAGTTACTAGTCAACTCTTTGAATGGTCATGGTGTACATACCATACATACCATACACCTCACAGTTTATATTAATTTCTTTTATGTTTTTATACTAATTACCTCTTCTAATGTCTATACTCCTTTTTCCCCACTTTAATTTTATTTTATTTTGAGAAAACTCGATCGACCCAACTTTATTATTTATTATTTATTTATTTTAACCTCCCCCTTTCTATTCTAACCACCCCATGCTAATCTCTCCTTTATATTATTATTATTATCATTATTGTTACACTGCCTTGTGGTTGACGTAGCTGCTTTGTTTGTTGGTCCCTCAACGTTAGTGTATTCTTTAACATCTAACAATTTTTGACTTAATTTTATTTTTTATTATTTTCGATTTTTTGCTTACAACAATTCCCATGCACACATCTACCCCCTGATATAATACCCACTGTTTCAGTGGTGTACATACCAAGCACCTTACAGTTTATATTAATTTTTTTTTTAGTTTTTATACTAATCACTACCACTAATGTTTATACTCTTTTCCCCATTTTTAGGTCTCTTTAAGAATCTCTTGAATCTTGTTTAACCAATCATTACCTTCCAGATATTAATCATGTGAGTTATTCCACGATTTTTGATAAAATTTAGAATTTCACCGATCTTTATTGTTCTCATTAGATTCCAAACATGAGATCACTGTAAACTTAAGCTCACATAGAAATAAAACTAAAAAATTATGCTTATGATTGTTATACCTGATTTACTCTGCGACAAAGATTTTGCTTGCGATTACTGAAAAATTGCGTTTAAAATCATTCCTACCCCATATTTCTACATTTAAGATTTATCAGTAACTTGTATGTTTTAGAACGATAAATCATTGATTTGAAGTCTTTCACTTACCGGTTAACCAGTCACTATCTTGTTCCATTGAATTCGTCGGTTTCACTTCCAAATATTATTACGTTTTTCTCCTCGTTGACAATTCCTTCGAGCTTAGCTTTTGTTTTATCCCTTGCACATTATGGAAATCACATCTGCTATTAGAAAATGGTTTATCACAGCCTAAATTCCTGCCTTGCAACGGTTTTCTGACACACATCGCCATTTCTTGGAATGAACTTTTTCGTGACTATACCATCGTCCTTTTCGAGCCCCTTTTGCTACGTCATTACTAATCACGCAATCATGGCGCAATCGTGGCATCAAATCAATTTATTTTTCACGGTCAAGGTCTTCTAGTTCAGTTTTATTTAAGGGGTTTTCGTCACAGAATTCTGTTTCAAGTGTATTTTCCTTCCAAGAGTTTATTCCTCAAAAAGTGAGTACTTTTTTATTGTTTTTTACACTGATACGCACAGTTAAAAAAATTTTTACAGGGCTTTATTTATTCAATTGATTATCCCCAGGGGATTTGTTTCCACCTGCACGACACGCTGCACTTTAACTTTTTCTACTCTTCGGTACTAACATTATTTTATTTTCAGCATTAAATAGAAACATTTTTTAAAAATCGTTTTTCGGTTTCCTTTGCGAACCTTATCAAAGCCTTCATTATATGCAAAATTATAATTTTCTTTGTCTGCAAAGTTCGTTTTTACAGAGGGTCACAAGCTCTTCTTCAGTATCTCTTCCTATCTCTTCCTTTTCTTTTCCACTGGACTCGACACGGGGGTGTCGGGCAAAGGTCTGGTACCGGACTAGAAACACCCCTGCTCGGTTGGGCTTTGCCCCTGAGGATTCTCAACCATGAGAGCCTTGGTGTCGATGTTCCTGTCTTTTTCCACCCGGGTGATGTCATATCTTTTTCTTATTCCTTCTTCTCTTGATTTCGATACCCTCTCAATGGTTACCTAATACATAATACAATTTTACAAATCCCCATTAGTCATTCAGGCACTGCTTTTTGATTTGGATAGCACACAGTCTCAAATTTTAGACTCTGCAAGGTCTTGTCTGCCGCTGCTCTTTTGTCAGGACCAGATGGCTGTTGGCCCAGCAGCCTAGTACCCGATTTAGGGTCCCTTTCTCAGAGTTACAAGTGACCCCCTTTTATTGCTTTCTTCAGGAATTTTTGTTTACTTTTCCTATGTCCTTTCCAAAAAAAAATTTTTTTGAATTTTTCAAGCTCAGGTTATTTTGAATAAATTAAAAAATTTTTCCAGCCTGAAATTCATTTAAATATGATTAACACAAATCAAAATTTTTTCCAGCCCGAAATTCATTTAAATATGATTAACACAAATAAAAACAAATTATCTCTAGCATTTAATTCGACTATAGCACACAATTGAATGAATGAATGAATGAAAAAGAAAAGAGAGGTCAAGATTAATCCAAAAAGAAGGAATTTACTTACTCTGTTAAATGGAGATGCTTTTTACCCACTATCCACCTGGCCACAAAACATCCAACAATTATTTTCAATTGGAAGAAACCCATTGGAGATACCGACACATTTAAGCTGATGCTGTTTTTCCTGGGTAATGGCTGTTCAAAGTACCTGATAACAGAATGGATTCTTACATCTCAGCACTGGACCACACTACAAA
>JAHPZR010000914.1:65000-72500 GCA_019787425.1 Platygyra sinensis | reverse complement strand
GTGAAATATGCATTTACTTTCGCGTGATTTGTGAACCATCAACTTTTGCGTGAATAATTTTCACTTTTTTGGAGATTTTAGCGTCATTAAAGCTCGTAAACTACACCAAACTACTAGATGCAAAACCTGCCCATTCGATGCGCTTGCGGATGAAAAACTGATCGATAACTAGCCACAGCGACAGTGAACCCGGCTGGAGGGCCTAGCATCTGCAATCACGACAAGAGTCGTGGGACAAATTTGCACTTTCGGCGTTTTTGAGCACACGTCAGACGCGAATACAACCTCACCTGCCTAACCTCGCCACACCCATCCCCAGTACAATGTTGAAAACTACCTGAAATTCCTTCTGATTTTCAACATTGTATTGGAGGGACGGGGAAAAGTAACCCGTTTTTAAAATGAACGCAGCGCTTTTTCAAACTTCAGTATTAAAACACGGATAATTTCATTAAATTACGGCAGTGTCCCATTGACTTTTGTCCACAGTTGTCTTATGTAAAAATGCACAACTACGATGGTTTTTTTTTTTAGCCCCAAATGCATTTAGAACCTGATAATGTGAACATATGACATTAGAGTTTTTACACGGCTTTTCCGTATTTGTCAATGGTTTTGGACCCACCGGTAAAGGTGTTGATCTCAAATCATGTAGAAACTTTTGTATGTGATGGTAGTGATAATGGCGTCGCTTGATTTGGATACATAACGAATTGTTTACATTGCAACGTACAGTTTTGCAGATACTTCAAGTATTAAACTATAAATTTGGTATTTAAGTCAATCTTAGTAGCTCTTAGTGATCACTTTAACAGTTATTACTGCGCGTTACAGGGAGTAAGAAGATACTGAAGCGCTATACTCTTCGGGTAGTGTCGTCAGCATGCATTGGTAATCGCACAATACTCAGCCGCGACTAGGAAGACTGTTAATTTAATTTCCTCAAAGAACAACTAAGAAAACCAGCTACACAGCACGCTGACAGTGAATGCAACAGTACTCACTCAATTCAGCGTGGAAGAGTTGACTTTAAAACAATTATTACTGAAAAGTGAGTACCGTGATTGCACAGCTCAAAATTAAGTTGTTTTTTTTTCCCACCATTAAAGGTGTGGAAGACCGATTGCCAAGTACAGTTCACTTCAACATGTCTTAAATGTAACCTTTTGGAAATAAATAGGCAGAACTTAAGGTTTCAATCTGAGTACTGTTACTGAGTACAATTACGTTTCGCAAATAAAGAAATGTCGCTAAATATTATTCCGTAGATACAAACAAAGAAAAATGACTTTCAATGGCTGGAAACAACTTTCTAATATCTCGTTTGGTACCCTGTGGACGAAATTATAGTTTGCGATGCCTGCTCATGCAATTGCATGTATCATCTATTTATGCTACTGCTTGGATGGCTTCGAGATTTAAAATTTCCGCGTGTTTTGCCGGGATAAAAACCTTCTGATTTTCTAAAAATAAGACTTGTTAGTTCTTGTCGTATGCACCATGATCTACAGTGCCCGTTGCTGCCTTCACCGTTAGCCATAGGTGTCCTTTCAAATATCACACACGCGAGTTCTCGGAGTACACTTCGCGAAGGGAAAAATTGAAAAGGAAAAAGAGCAAACAAGAACATAACTCAAAACTGGTCATCGTATTACGATCTATTCACAGAGTAGAGAAATGCACATTTAGAACGTGAAAAGCCACTGAAATGTTTAAATACATTTTGTAATGATTGTTTTTGTACATTTTTGCGCAACGTGAATATGATCTGTATTTTTACGTGAAACGTGATTGCTTACTTTTTTCTGTGAACGTGAAGCTGTTTTTCGAATTTTTCGGGATCCGTGAAAAGGTCAAATACTTCTGCATGAAGGTGTTTTCAGAAGAGGTATAGGGGACCCTCTGAAAAGGCTTCTTTGAAAAGCGTTGGTTCGGCGTGACTTTGTAATCAGAGATTTTGAAGTACCCTTGAAGTACAGGCATTGCAATTTTCTCCTAATACGTTTTGTTCATTTCAAGTTTTGTCCTAAAATACATTTGTTCCGATCATCACAGCGTGGTTGCACTTATCTTAAGTTGTGAATAACTTCTAGTGTCGTTGTTTCACGGCGGTTAAATACGCTATTATATTGTAGGTAATAGCAGGCAGCGGCAGTAAGCTACATACAGTCATCGTCGGCCTATTTTTTTAAACTTTGACTACAGGTAGAAAAGGATGAGATTAGATTAAAAACGTAAAACAAATCGGGGGTTACCGAACTCGTTTTGAAGATAAGGCGTAGCAGACCATAGCATTTCTAGGATTTCCAGTCATTCGAGGTGATTCTGGCCGGATTCATTACTATCGGCATTTAGTATAAATTTACCGTAGTCTATTGTGAATCTGTGAATTTGATTGGCTATATTACCGTCGACTATCTGCCGATAGTCAACAGTTACGCATCAGTGCACATCGCGCATCACGTTTGAACCTGATGTAACATAATAAAACAGTTCTTTTCTACGCGTTACTTGACTTTTTTTTCTTTTTATGCAATGAGACTACGGTAAATTTATACTAAAACAATTAGACTACTCGCCCTCGTTTTCTACGAGCGATAGTCAACTCGGCTGCGCCTCGTTGACTATCTGCTCGTAGAAAACTCGGGCTCGTAGTCTTATTGTTAAATATTTAAATTGAAGAATCATATCTAAGTTACGAGTGTTTAACACGGCATATATAGGACTATTTGATAGATCTTTGCTACGTATGTCATTAAATCAGCTAGAATTAGCCTTAAAAAAATACAACTTCTAAGTCGCGCACACCTGTATCTATGTACCAATTCGACCCTATTTGAATAGAATATGAGAAATAATTAAAATTTCCCACGTACAGTATTTTTTTTGTTTTTTAGTGTAATGGAGAGAATCAGAAAAGGAAGTGATGTGCCGAAAAAAAAAGTGGGGTCACTGAGCATCCAACAAAAAATATTCGCACACTAAGGTCGTGTTCTATTGGGATCAACCGTTTCAACCGTTTAGGTTAACGCAGTTGACGTTTTCCAATATAACACTTTTCCAACCATTTTCGGTGGAAACGCGGTCACTCCTGGGAATATTCATTACCAGAATATCTTGTAACATTCCTGTCCGCCGATCCACGGGGTAAACATGGCGGGTCGGGTGCTCACCGTGCTCTTGCTGTTGTTTCTTTTGTTATCTCGGAAGTTTTAGAAGAAGATGTCGTAAAAATTAATCAGAGGATGAACTTGAAGGATTGAAGCCTTGTTTTTTGAGCATGAACGGAAACCTGCTGTTAGAATTCGTGGATACGTAGAAGAAGTTGTAGCAAATTTGTCAGACGATCGTTTCAAACGTAATTTTCGTCTTTCTTGTTTACAAGGAGCATCACGCGAACAGTGATTGAACTAATCACGCAATCAATCACGCAAGTAGCAGCTATTAGAGCCTGCGAAAACAAAAGCGGTCTCTACCAATGCTTTTTCAACCGTTTCAACCCAGTTTGATGCGGGTTGAAAAAGTTGAGAAACCAAACCAACCGAAAAAGGTTTTTTTGCCAATAGAACACGAAACATCTCAACCAACCCAACCAACCTGAAACGGTTGGTCCTAATAGAACTCGACCTACAGTTAACACAAAGGTCATCAGCTCTATATTTTATTGAGTTTTCGACTTGGTGCGCGCGCTTCAAAATGACGTGGCACGCGCGTGACCAATAAACAGCGTGCGCACTAGAGATGCGCAGTAGCAATGGGCGCGAACGTCGCCGAACACAGTTTTGGCGCGCGCTCTTGCTAACGCGATTCAGCGCGCACATAAGTATTGCATAAAAACAAACATGGCATAAATAGAGCGATCATTTTATTTGCTCAATGTCTGCGCTACCTGTACTATTTTTTTTCTTCACAAATGAACACAATGGATTGAATTGATGGTTTTACTCTTTTATTACAAAGGTATGTTAGAAAGGTAACGATGCAAAGAACTCAGCTCTGCTATTTCTTTGTTGCTAAAAGAACCCAGTTAAATGCAGCGCATGCGTAGTAAGTCGAAAAAAGTGCGATTGAGTGAAAAATTGACTTCTCGGAGGCGCTTATTTCTCGAGAACCACTCATTAGAATTTCACGAAATTTGGCACGAAAATACTTTAGGAAATAAGTAACTGGAGCATTGAAAGAAACTTGAACTTTAACAAAGGAAATTCAAGATATGCCAGTGAACCTTCAAAGAGGGATGATTAAAGATCAGTTTGTTAAATTATTATTAGAATCGCGCTAACTTGCGAGTACAAACTTGTGTTAACTAACTTGCGTTACAAACTTGTTGCATGCAAATTGTAAAGAAAATCTTATGACTAGATTTTCTGCAAATAAACAAAACCGATTTTAAACACCTGTTTATATTTGATCATGTTGCCATGGCAACGGTACATATGTCAGCTAAATTATCAAAAGTTGAAGTTTGTGTTGTTAACTTGCTTGCTGCCATTTTTGGTGACCAAAGGATCAAGGGTTTTAGAGTAAAATGTAAATGAAACAGAGGTATCAAAAACTGTGTTCAGCCACCTCAAGGAGGCTCGAAAGGCTTTTTAGCTGCACGCGCGCGCACAATCTACACACGCCAAAATTAAGATGCACGCGTCAGCTGAATCAGTATTAAAATCAGCACACCTGAAGTTAAAAAAATTAATGCTGCGCAAAATCGCGCGAACCGGAAATAAAATTTGCGGAAAACATTTGTTTTTAGCTCGAAAGTTTGCTCGGTGACCTATCTTGATTTTTCGCATGCACGCACCATTCATGATGGCACTTCAAATATAAAAGTTTCGGGGAAAATTATCTAGTGGAATTTTCTGTAAGCCATAAAAAGCGTTTTCTTTAAATATATTTAATTCTACTAGATAAATTTTTTCCATACTGTCTGAAAAGTTAAAGAATTTAGGGAACTTTCCAACAAAGAAATAAAAATGGTACGTCACCGAATTAGTTTCTCAAATAATTTACAAAAACTGAAATTTAGAGGACGCTTTTGTGGACCTTGTGCGTGTCCATGGTAACTGATATGACGTCACAAGTACTCTTAAAGTATAGCCCAACAATTGAGCTGCAAGGAGACAGATAGTTTGCCCACACCATTAAACATCCTTCTTTGTAATCTTCCATCGTTTCACAAACAATATAGCAACGAAAAACCCTTCCGAGCCTCCTTAAGCTACGATGGCCAAAGAAACATAATTTTTAGGAATCATTATTGTTGGTAACGCAACGGTATGGAGTCGAGAACGTCACCAAACAAAGATCGCAATGAACTGAAACTACCAAACTTTGTTGTGCTATTACACATTGACGCAGTTTGGGCGCATGCAGCTTGCCAACCTTACTTTATATATTAGCCAGTACAATCCTGAGCATTTCGAATCACTTTTTTCTGGTTGCTTTGTGTCACCTTACTATCCATTCATTGGATGAAGTCAAGAGTTGTGAGACATTGATAAAGAAGACACTCATCCAAGTTTTAAGTCGTGTGCGTTTTCCTAAACCTCAGATATTTGACGAAATATTTTTTACAAATTTGCAGTGCCCAGTATGGAGCCGTCGTGTTGGTGTTTGCCACCGCAGACCACCAACATAGCGGCCGGAAAATAGCGTAAACATCTGGAACTTACTTTGGCTATCTAGGCGACTAATAATCTGTACTGCACAAACAAGCATTTACGTAGCCACATTTTCTAAGCAGCTTTATGTCACGCACTGCAATAGCTCTGAAATTCAAAACGCGCTAGTTTCCAGACGAAACGAGCTAGAGATATCAATTTACCCCCTCTTATACTTGATGAAGATAACAAACTTTGGTGGCTCTTTAATTTTAGATTTTACAAAATGAAGACGTCACGTGCAAGCCAAGAATACTCGCTTGGATGCATAGTTTTGTTTTCAGTTTTCTGTAATGGCTTTCTTTTCTTTCTTTTTTTATTTTGCATATATTTACCTTCGAAGCACACGCAATAGAACCTGTGCGGCTCTGAAGAGCTCAAAAAAATAGCATCACATCTTTCCGCCCATCGCCCTCAAGAGACAAATAGAACTAAAAGCCTCTAAATAAAAGTTATTTTATTCATCACCAAGTACGTGTAATTAGCCAACAGCCTACAATCAAGGCATTTCTAAAACTCGGCAGGTCTTATTTTCATCTCAGATCTCATGGCGGAGTATTTACTTCCCTTCCATGTAATCCAGTTGATGCCATCAGCGTAGGAATCATGAGAACCGTTAAAATAGAGACTATTCAGGTTTGAGTCACGACAAGAAGTGTAGCACCATCCTCCCTTATGCACCTCTGCACAGTTACTACTGGACGTATAGTCGTTATCGTGATCTTTGGTGGAAAAAGGAGCTCCAAGGTGATAATCCAAAGAGTCGCCAGCAGTTCCTGGGTAAGAATAACAATGTTAGGAACGTCGTACATATTATGGGTTTTGCAGAGGTGTTCCCAGGCGGTGGGACTATTTAATTTACGAACGATCAAGGAGATATTCTCCTCGCTACAGTGGAGAAAGAATATCTCAGAATTAGTCTGAAAAAATATAGGACGCAAATAAGTTTGCAACGTTGGTTTATACACTATGAAAGTAACCGTATACGTTTAGAGGCTTTTCACGTCCAAGCTTGTAGCGCGACCGTTTTAAAACGAGCATAAATAAACCTCTATACCAAGTTGAATTATATAGACCTGGCTATCAACCTAAACCAGGAAGCTACAAATTCAAGGCGAAAATTTGTTTTTTGCTCATTTAACTTGTCCGTTAGTTTCCAGACGTGTTATTACAAAATATTTTGGAAATATAGAGTGAGAGAAGAAAATTCGCCCTGGGAGTAAATCGGAAATAAAACACAAACATTCTCTTGTTGATTACATGCCAATCAGGTTACTGTCTAATATTGAGGGCAAACGGATAAATCAAAACCAAAAGATGTTTCCGAAGCTCACATTTTATCGTCACGAAAAATTAATTTATTTCAAACTTTTTGGTATAGTTTGATAGTTAGCATTAAGAGATTTAATGTGATACGGGGGTAAGGTATCTACAGTTTGAATCCGACGCGCAACATTGCTTGGTCGAGACGAGACACTACTAAAGGTGGCCTAAAGATAAAACGTAAACTTAAACTGTGACTCACGCATTGACTGATGAGTTATGGTAAAACAACTCCCAAACTTGTCACTTGTCTATTTTTAAGATCTTCCTAAATGCATTTACACAAACCTGTTAAATTAAAGGGGAAAGGCACAACGCGAGGTTAACCTTACGCGAGGCGCCAAGACAAGGCTAAACCACAACGGCGGGAATTCCGTGTCCTACTCGAGCTCTTTGCGATAAGTGTGTAGGTTTTTAATGTCCAGTCCTAACCATGTGGCATTAAAGATGCAGAGACGGGGCCTATAATCATTGAATAACGCCTGTCCTAAAGGACTTAAACGTCTAACCATTTGCAGAT
>JAHPZR010000914.1:50000-57500 GCA_019787425.1 Platygyra sinensis | reverse complement strand
GCACAAATCAAGTGAACTGACGCGTCTTTCGGTCTAAAATAATCTTTATTTTCGTCACAATTTATCACAGCCGTGAAAAGGTCATGTAGAAGGGTAGGGCCACGTCACAAAAAGGAAAGTTTTGTCAACAACTCTGAGAATCAAAGACCAAAGTCAATACGTAAAGAAAAATGTCAACGGCCTCGTGGAAAATGTAAGCTTATACAAAGGAATGCACTGTTCAGAATGTTCAGTCTTCGTCATCACTTTCGATGACAAATCGACGCCTTTTGTGCGATTCTTGAATGATCTTTACTGGGCCATTGAAGATTTGAAACTGGCAACCAGAAATACTGCTGATATTTGCCCTTGCAAAAACTGCTCGGCTGTTCACATCTGATTTTCCTGCATGTTGATCTAAACTTGCTTGGGTTACAGCGAGGGAATTTGTTAATGACGACTGCGGTGCTGACTCTGAGGTCATTAATTGCCCTCCCTGTGGATGTTTGATTATCCAGCAAATGGTATGAATCTACAGAATCTGGCAAATTGGGGGCTTCCTGCGTTGTTCTGCTGAGGATGTAAGACATCTGTCGTTGGTGCTTTTCACCAGCTGATTTCTACGACTGCAAACTTTGAGTGTTGGCCGCTTAACTGAGCTACAAAATTCTCTGGCGTGCTGGCGTCTAGCAGCCTTGATATACTTGTTTTCCGAACAGAATGGTTGCTGACTTTTGCTCCGGTTCTTTGAATGCCTGCGTTGTCTGCTGCTGCACTAAGGAATTTTCCGATTTGATTTTTTCCTAGTGGTGCCTTCATGTGCCATCAGTTTCGCTGTTTTCACGACGACTGCCGTGTCTAACGGCTAAAAAGAATGGTGAATCTGGTTGCTTCATTTCCTTGGGTCGATGATCCCGGAAAAGCTTGTAAAATTTTATGGGACACCTTTCAGTGCTCGTTGCGTAAATCTTCGGCTGGAACGCTCTCTGGTGGCCATTTTCTTGCCCCTTTCGTGTCTTCGTCCCACGTTCATTTATCCAGACAAGCATTTCGCGGCCATCTTGGACAGGATCTTGCTGCAGTTCCACATCTCCCCAACGCAACTTGCGGCTTTCATCTCTGGCTCTAAAGCCGAAATGGAGGGATAAAAACCACCACATGGCTCTCTGCAGGGCTTCGGGAGTGGAAACACCAAACTGGCCACTTTTAAAGAGTTTGTCTTCTTCTTCATCTGTCAACGAGCGGGTGGCGTTTGGCCTGTTGCCCTTGCCGGCTTTCTGAACTAAACTTTTCCGTTTGGCTGCTAGAACTTTACGTGACATCTGAAATTCCTTTTGCTCAAGAATATTGAATGGAGATTTTCCATCCGAAAGGAACCTCTGAATGCTTCGCTGAAAACCGGATAGTGTGTCAGGCTCGTATTCGTCGCCATTAATTTTGTGGACGTCCTTGAAAAACTTTGCCAGTAAATGGTCCAGGTCATCAGCCGGTAGGTCCAAAATTTCTTTATCGCCCTTGCTTATTGATGACAAATAGCTTTGAAATGTTTTCATGTCGCTGACTGTTTTCTTTGTTGTGTTTTCACTTTTTTGCTCCTTCACAAAAGTTTCAATCTCTTCTTGGCTGTTTCCTTCGTTTTCTCTGTCGCCAACTCGTTCATTATTTGTTTCTGTCAAATCGCCGTTGTCCAGAAATTCGTACTCGTTTGGTTAATAAAATTCAATCTCAGAGTTTTCCTCCTCATCACTCATTCTCAGCCGCTACAATTTTTAGACAAAAATTAGATGGTTTTTTTTAAATTACCTTTTGCTTTGTTTTTGCAAGCCCGTAATCGGCCCGTGGGCATTACGGGAGAATAATGCCCTGGCGTGAAGCTGCACTTAGCCAATCAGAGCGCGCGTTATATCGGCTACAAACACCAGCCATATAATAATAAGAGCTTAATATATAAAAAAAGAGATCAATTATGAGCATGCAGTTACTTAGAGTGTGGTTTCCCTTTTTTTTCAATAGAATTTTAACAAATGATACCCAACAAGAATTTTAAACGTACTAAAAATTGTAGAAATTACGTTCGCGTTACCTCAGGAACTTTCCAAGAGACGACTGTACAAGGAATATGTCAGAAGAATTACATGCTAGGGGTTAATTTTCGCCAAAATTTGCCTTTGTACATACTCCCTCCTTCTACTCCGAAGTAATAACCAGACTTAAGGCTGCGAATTTAGGTTAGGGAGGTGGAATTCTACTCCATGGCTTATGATTAACTGTAAGGAAAGACCGTATTTCACAAGTTTACGACTGTAACGATCAAGGTGTCGGCTAGGAGTTCTCAGTTTAATTAAGTATTCCATGACATGAAAACAAATGGTTTCCAGCCATCAATACGCGTGGTCACGTTTGTCTTCGCATCATTGGTTACGCTGAATAAAACTCTCATAAACTACGTATTATTTGTATATTAGACTCAACAAAATTACTCAATTTTGATTGGTCGAGAGCAGTACAATTAATCCCAAATTGTACTCCGTAGGAGTACCTATTAAGTTTCCATGGAAACGAAGCGTACGCACAATCATAAGCGGCAAATTTCAACGTTAATGTTATGATCAATGGATACCAGTTAAAACCAGGTATCTGCTGACCAATATCACGTGACCATATCGCGGGCTCAGGTGTGCAGTTCATCGAGGTCACGTGTTTTTTTTTAAGTTGACCGCTGACCAAAAGCTGGTTTTCTATTGGATCGCGGGCTCATGTAAGATTAACTTGTTGACAACCGGGCAGGTTCGGGCAGGATTGTGCTAACTATTGTGCATTGATTGTGATTGTTCAACCATGCATGATGAAAAGGCGAAGAAGACAGGTGAAATTGTTTTCAGTGTTATACAAAACCTAACTTCCGAGTTGCCGCAATTCTTGTGTGATTTTGGTGACTATGCATGTAAATTGAAAATTACATCATTCTCTCAAGCTTCGTAATTTTGTTGAATGTACTATAAATAAAAAATCGCACGACCTTCTCGCACAATTCAAGATTAATAGATACTCGTGATTTTGAAAATTCTCAAATTGCACTCGCCTAAAGGCTCGTGCAATTTTAAGAACTATCAAAATCACTCGTACCTATTAATCAAGAATTGTACTCGCGGTCTTGCGATTTCCTTTACTTACTCTTTAAAAACACCTTACCGACTTAGAAAATAAAGCAAAATATGCTAGGATGGAAGCAGATAAAATAATTAAAACAGGAAAGGTTAGCGTTAATATTTTGCTCCGCGAAAGATAAAACAGTTCGATAAAAAACTGACTCACAGAATAAGCTAGCACGGCAGGTTAACATTCTGCTCGACAAATAACAACAGCTCAGTAAAATGAACTGACTGCTTAAGTAACACAGAATAAGCATGTAAGCATGTAATTATAGCAAAGAGAATCAGATAATTCGCTTGATTGAGACCTATGACAACAGTTCTCTTCTTTGTTTTAGGCTTGATATGTACGCAAATATTGAATCAATAACAGCATATTTACCATTGCACTCTTTTCCTTGTTCCATGGAACCGTGGACAGCTGGATTGATGGCAGTGTCGCGCAGTTTTCACAAACTCGGATACCCCGCCTATTTAACAATTAGACTACGAGCCCGAGTTTTCTACGTGCAGATAGTCAACGCGGCGCAGCCGAGTTGACTATCGCTCGTAGAAAACGAGGGCGAGTAGTCTATTTGTTTTAGTATAAATTTACCGTAGTCTCATTGCATAAAAAGAAAAAAAAAGTCAAGTATACGATATTAAAGAACTGTTTTATTATGTTACATCAGGTTCAAACGTGACGCGCGATGTGCATTGATGCGTAAGTGTTGACTCTCAGCAGATAGTCGACGGTAATATAGCCAATCAAATTCACGGATTCACAATAGACTACGGTAAAATTATACTAAAATAATTTAGTCGGGATGTATCGGTAGACTACTTACGAGCTTCGAAATTATGATCATCGGGACACGAAAATACCAAATGCCTCGTTGTCTTAACCAGAAAAACCTTGCTTATTTCAAGAACTGGGTCAGTCTAGGATTCGTTATCGTGTATACTTGCTATATAGCTAGACAAAAATATTGAAAGGCTGTCATGTCTTGACATCATTATAACATAAAAACGTGGCTCAAAAAACATAGACTACATGATTGTATACTCAAGTCATGTTCACCAATTGAAAGCGCCGTGCGCCATGTATCCCGATTTCTTTATGCCAAAATGGAGACTAATGATCTAGTAATTACCAATTTCAATCTCGCCCGCCATTCATAGATACAGCTGTTTCGACAAAGGTTGTCGCACAGAGGTTAACAAGTGATCATGCGTCCCATTTTTTTTTTCCGCAGCGGGAAGGAACGCCTGATACAATTACTTGAAAATTAGTTTGCCAGGCCCTAATTAAAATATCTGTCAGCGAGAATGTCGGCGATGCCATCAGATAAGAATGAACCAATCAGAATTACCGTAAGTTCTCAGACGAAATGATGGAATTCATCAGGGGCGCCTACCCAAGATTTCGAAATTTTCGATACGGGGACAAATGGTACTGAAAATTCCTGGGAAGAGCTCCAGAAAATCCGGAAATTGTTGAATTTTCGAAAAGCTAACCATTCAACCGAAAATTCCGGAAATTCGGGGATGAAAGTCAAATGGAACGGAAATTTCCAAGAAAAAAATTGAAAAATTTGGGTACACCTCACGAAGTTGTCCTCTTTTTCGGATTTTATGCAAATTTCTAATTTCCTTCTCAGCGCTAGCTAGTTCTTTTGGCCGCGATCACAGCGAGTTGGACATCTCACGCAAGGATGACGGCGACGCGCATTCGATAAAAGAAACACTTTAGAACCTTTCTACTTATATGTCAATAAATACTAGCTACAGCTAAATTCGTCAAGAAACATTAAGCGTTGTATAAAAATAATGCCCCCGTGTTGTACATGTTTGTTTTGCATAAGTTGGCTGGGAAATGTACAAAGATTTATAACGCGTGCAGAGCCATTAATTGTACGACTCATTAAACCCCTTGTTTTGCAAGGTTTTTGCTGCCTTTGTGGTTTGTGCAAGATCTCTGCTGTTGTGGTCAATAAAAAGTCACGATGTCGACTTATCCGTGTTCTGTTCGCTTCTTTATTTGTGATTTCAACTTTGAAGTCATTGAAAAATTCCAAGTGAACAATTACCGTCTTCCACACTGGAAAAAGACTGTACCATATGCCCATGGAAATTTCCCGAAATTCGTCCCTGAATTTTTTTACAAATGATAAGCGCCCCAGCCCTCGGGATATCTTTGACCGGATGTTCCACTGCCACAAAGGTAACCAGCCATGGCTTAGTTTTAAGAACCTTTTGTTTCTTGACCAATCAGAGATCCTTGTCTAGCAACAGACAAATAGTCAAGTAATTGTATCAGACGTTTTTTCCCGCCGGGAAAAAGATTGGGACAGCTGATCGCAGGTTACAAAGAAATGTAAAAGCTTAGGCGACGATGAATAAAAATAGTATCATGGGTAGTAAATAAACGTTAGGCTTTGCGTGATTGTGGCTTAAGGACGTTCGCGCCCATTGCTACTGTGCATCTCTAGTGCGCACCGTATTCATTGGTCACGCGCGTGCCACGTCATTTTCGGTGACCCCCACTTTTTTTCGGCAGATCACTTCCTTTTCTCATTCTTTTCATTATACTAAAAAACAAAAAAATCTGTACGTGGGAAGTTTTAATTATTTCTCGTATACTATTCAAATAGGGTCCAATTGGTACATAGATACAGGTGTGCGTAACTTAGACGTTGTATTTTTAGGCTAATTCTAGCTGATTTAATGGCATATGTAGCAATGATCCATCAACTAGGCCTGCATATGCTCTTTTAAACACACATAACTCGGATATGAATCTTCAACTGAAATATATGCCGATAGCAATGAATCCAGCCAGAATTGCCTCGAATGACTGGAAATCCTAGAAATGCTATGGTCTGAGCTGCGCCTTATCTTCAAAACGAGTTCGGTGACCCCCGATTTGTTCTACGTTTTTAATCTAGTCTTATCACTTTCTACCTGCAGTCAAAGTTTTGAAAAAATCTGTGCGTGGGAAGTTTTTGGGCGCAAACCTCCTTAAGGCGATTTAGCAACAACGAAGTAGAAGGCATGAATACACGTGTTTGTGCTGTTTCCTTCGCCCGCGCTGAAACGCCTTGAGGTTTACAATTAAAAGCAATCATTGCCCATAATAACTTTCGACATTATCGCGTAAGCCTTTCTCCGATTGTAAGACAACCCCTCTGGAAACAACTGTATATTAACACAGTTGATTTCTACTGGCGGCATCCCATAAGCAATATGGTTCAAACTAATTGCCTGGACGCGACGATGTTGGCAATGTTTTCATACAGAAAAATCTCATAAAAGTACAACCATCTCTTAACAGTGAGCTGTTCTGGTGGTTTAGCGAGGAAAGTACCGTATTAAAAATGCCACGACGCATTTCGGCCTTGAAGCATGATCGCAACGGCAAAACTGCGTGACATATAAAACGCCTATCGGTTCCCGTTTCATGTTACGTTTCCTGGCGTGCGATAAGTCATGTACAAGTCTTATATAACCTCCTGAAAAGAATTTCTTAAGAGGATAAAGATCCTCATGTGTGGTCAATTTAAAACAATATGCGACTTCAATGAATTCTAAACATGATGCGATGTGGTCATACTCGAAAGCGGATACCTGGTTTTGACAGCTGTCAATTAAGCATAACATGGATGTCTAATGTCAAAGATGTACCTATAGTAAGGTGCTTCTATCTCAGTTTTAAAAGTCTGGGAAGACCTTCGGACAGTCATATAACAGAAGAGAAAATGATATCATGGTCTCTTGTGTAACAACCAAATTTTTTTCCATGGATAGGTTATCAAGTTTCCTAACGTATGGGGCCGCTCTCGCGAGCCCTCGGCGCGCAGAAGTTTCGCTAGAACAGCCGCAAGCCTTACAAAAAACAGAAACTTCAAATGCAGTTGTCAGGTAAAAAAGTCGGCGAATGATTCTGTTCTGGGTCACTGGTAAAAGATGGGATAAATGTTTCTGGTATTTGCCCGCTTGCTTTCAGGGTATATTTAACAAGGAGATCCTTTCTACGGAAAACTTTGCGAACTGAAGCGTTGTTAGCCTGTGGCCCGTTTCTCGAAGCTCCCTGTAATTACCGGACCCGTTAAGCTGTTTTTTTTTCATTGCAGATTGGAGTTTCAAAAGGTTTGAAAATTGTACAGTAAAGTTATCAGTTAAAGAAAAAATGGACTTCATTAGAGGTCAGAACATACCCTACTTTTCTGGAGACTTTGATTTCAAAATATGATTTCGGGCCGTTAAATTACCGGCTCTTTCGAGAAACGGGTCTCAGCTGGTCACCATTTCGTTTTGAAAGGACAATTAGCTGACTTACCGCTATAATTCCAGTTTTTACATGATTGTAGATCGGTGATAGTTTTTTCTA
>JAHPZR010000914.1:12500-42500 GCA_019787425.1 Platygyra sinensis | reverse complement strand
ATCCATGTAGATTTCTTCAAGAAAAAAATATATATATATCTGTTTACATAAGGTATGAAATAAAATCTATTTTTTTATATGGCAAGGTAGTCTTAAGGGAAATCCGAGCGTTCCGATTGGTTTCTTTTTTTTAAGAAATGGTCATAAGCTGTGTAATTTTTGATTTCAATAGCCACCAAATTCAAAACTGACAAGCATGGCCTGAGTGCCATATAATAAACTACTTACTAACCTGGCTTGCTCAAGCTGTACCGGGGAACGTTAACCTTTGGTCGTTTCTTGTATGGACCTCGCTGCGCTGCCACGACCCTGTGCCAATATTCCCCAGTACGGCTCTCGCACTCGGTTAGTAAGAGATTGTTACCTTTTACTAGCGGTTAAATTGAGGATATTGTGCAAGGCAATTCCAAACCCTTCGGCCAGTTACTCGTGATTGTTTGTGGTTACCACTTCTGGTTGTACCTCACATCTGATTGGTTGTGAACCCACATTCCAGAAAATTTAAAACAGAAAGAAATATTTGCTCAATGCTGACTTGATTGACCATCCATGTAAATAGAACTAGTATGAAAAGATATTGAAATAATAAATCATTCGCATATGAAAAAGGTGGATCTAGAGGAGGGGAGCAGGGCTCCCCCATCCTTGTAGGGCTGAGGACTAGTGGGCCTCCTCCTTACCTCAATGCCTGTATCCGCCACTGTATGAAATTCATAGGCTCCTTTCATAGTGCCCTCCATAGCTGGCAGTCTTGTTTACCAGAGAATTAATTTTTTGGAGAATATTGCATTTTTCTAATACTCATAATAATTATTTTGTATAAAAATGTAATGTGTTGTGGTTTCCATTTATGGTGGCTCGATCGGATTTTTGAGTTACGATACCGTTCAACTTTGAGCGACTAGAGCACCACCATTATTAATCCAACAGAAAATCAAACGTTAGTGGAGTGCTAGAGAAAGATGAAAGTTTCAAATGGGGTACATTTCACCAAGACCTGAGTTACCATAGCAACGAAATGACGCCATGCCCCATTTTACATAAGACTGAATAACTTGCCACCAGACATAATTTCGGAAATACGACGTCGGGATCTCGGACTTGACATAGCTGCCTCAACGATGGCAAAATTGTAAAAAAATCTATAAGAGCGTTTTCGAGAAAATTACGAGTGAACTTTTAAGGTGTCAAAATGCAACAAAAGCAAAGTTGTTTTAAATGTTATTGCAAACTATGTCCACAAGCTTGACTAAATGGCATTCTGGTCTTAAATGAATCTTCTAACATATAATTACCTCGAGTGAAAATCTCAGAGAAATCGCTCCGTTTGATTTTCAGAAACATTGGCGTGAATAACAACTAGTGTAGGCCGTTATTTTGCATTCTACTGAAAAATGCCCCCAAAATTCTTAAATTGGGTGGGAATTAAAAACCCCTCGATGAATTTTTTTTATACTTGGCCCTTAATAAGATTAATCCGTATTTAACGTAATACCGGAGTTTCAAATAAATTGAAACACTTAAAGGCTGCTAATTTTCAGCGTCAACTCAGGAAAATATTGCGCTTATTTTCACTCATGTTGTTTGTTGTCTTAATTATAATTTTCCTTTGTCTCGAATCACCATGAAGATGACTAACCTGGCCGCTTCCGGTTAAAGTTTCAGCAAAGCGTGGCGGCAAAAATCAGCTGTTTAATTTTGATTAATACCTTTCTTCTTCTAAGTTATGATTTTAGAGACTCTGAAGGTAGATGTAACTCAAAAAAACTTATCATTAATTAGCAAATTTTCATGTGTTTTTTTGGGACCGATCAGATTTTGGTCCGGTAACGGTACGGTTATAAATCACGTGGAAGTAGTCTTGAAAATTTATACGGACAATGGAGCAGCTGTGAACGAGGATACATTGTATACCTAACAACCCATCTCTTGCCGGTTAATAACAATCTATCATGGGATCTTTTTTGCTCTAAAACTACAATATCAAGTTGACCATGATAATTGAATAACAAGCCTGTGGCTCCAAGTAATGAAGCGCTAATTAAATCAGGAAATAAGCCAAGCTTTGTGGCCCCATTTCGTATTATAATCCACCTATTTGGGACTTCTTTTCCGAAGGAAAACAGCTTAGCAGTCATTCTAATCCATCAATGGGCAGAGCGTCTTAAGAGCTTCTGCCTGAGAGACCGGGGCAGACTTGGAAATGAGGGTCGGCCGATTTTGCTTAAAATTGGTACACAATCTTGTTATGTGGACTTATGTAATATGCCAAAGTTTCAGCTTCAATGAACTTTTTTTAGCCGAGTTCTGGATATCAGCCCTCAGGGGTCCCCAGAGGCTGATTTTCAGTGCAATTTTGGCCACTTTTCAATCTCTCTTTTAGCAACGTACAATTAATTTTAGACAAAAGAAAACTATCTTTGTAATGCCCTATTATTAGCCTTTTATGGGTAAACAAATCAACTCATGGGAATATTTCGTTAGCCAGTGGCTGTTATGTCAACTTGGACCTATTTGAAGCATATGGGAAGCAACCGGAAATTGCCTGTTTTTCAGACCTTATATTTTCCATGCCCATGTTTTATATCGAAAAGTCTTAATATCCCTGCAAAGTTCAGCCCTTGGTTTAGTAATATCAAGAAAAAAATACTAAGGTTGAGGCTTTTTTACTAAGAAAAATCTTACAAGAAGATGACTAACCTGGCCACTTCCGGTTAAAGTTTCAGCAAAGCGTGGCGGTAAAAATCAGCTGTTTAATTTCGATTAATACCTTTCTTCTTCTAAGTTATGATTTTAGAGACTCTGAAGCTAGATGTAACCGAAAAGACTTGTCATTAATTAGCAAATTTTCATGTGTTTTTTGGGGACCGATCAGATTTTGGTCCGGTAACGGTACGGTTATAAATCACGTGGATAGTCTTGAAATTTATACGACATGGAGCGGCTGTGAACAAGGATACATTGTATACCTAACAACCCATCTCTTGCCGGTTAATAACAATCTATCATGGGATCTTTTTTGCTCTAAACTACAATATCAAGTTGACCATGATAATTGAATAACAAGCCTGTGGCTCCAAGTAATGAAGCGCTAATTAAATCAGGAAATAAGCCAAGCTTTGTGGCCCCATTTCGTATTATAATCCACCTATTTGGGACTTCTTTTCTGAAGGAAAACAGCTTAGCAGTCATTCTAAATGCAATCACAACGTCTCTCGCGAGACTGCTTGAAAATCGCTTTGATTCTTTAGATTTCAAATACATGCAGTTGTACCTAATAATTGCAGTCTCACTTTTCCAGTCTATATGCAAAGTGTCTGGATAAATTCTCTTGCTATAACTGCTTACCTGGCTTCAGGTTTAGAGCCATGCCCCTTTCCTATAATCTCTTGAAAGTGAAGCAAAATTAAAATCCTTAGCTCAGCGTTAAATTGGTCGTGAGTGCGTCGTTGCTGCGAGTAATGAAAATTCAGGTCGATTCATGCGTATGTGACGAGGTCGTGATATGCCAACTTTTTTTTTTTTTTGGTTTAAACTTCTTTATTACACCACATCCGTTACAGTACACTACATTACACTACTTGTTTCATTACAAAAAAGAAACACTAATTGCTTATACATAATGTAGCTTAACAATGCTCATTAAACACACGCTTACAAAAAGTACACTAACATTGTTTCTTAGTGGAATAATTTTTCCATTTGTCTCCACTTACTTAAAATTTTATCTTGATGATAAAAACTGCATGCAAATTTTTCAATAGTATAATGATATTTAAGGTAGCTTTGTTTGCCAGGAAAATCGGGGAAACGGCGTTCCATCTTGCATTTATAAATGAAAAACTTGACTACTAAAATAATACAATTATAGCATTATTATAAGGCATACAACCTGTATATCCCAAGAGGACGGATTCAAAGGAAGACGCGATTTTAATTTTTGTTTGCTCACAGATCCAGTTAGAGAGGTCGTTCCAAAGGGGGCATATCTTGTCACAATACCAAAAGAGATGCTCTATGGTTTCAGGTTTTTTATCACAGAAAAAACACTCGTCCTGGGGTCAGTTGTTCAAAAGCTGGATAACCCTATTCACCGGATAAATCGCTATCCAGTGGATAAGTATTGACAAAACAAACCACGCTATCCGCTGGATAGCGATTTATCCGGTGGATAGCGTTATCCAGCCTTTGAACAACTGGGGCCAGATCTCTAATCCCTATTTTCATTAACATCGTGTTTGTGCCAATTATTCTATGGAAAATCCTATATTGAAAACTTCTTAACTTACTAGCGCTTGTGCATAAGAAAGGGATTATATAATAGGTAGTCCAATCATTAACCGAGGAAGGAAGAAGGCTATTCCACTTACGTTGCACCTTAGCTGGCTGTAAAGCAATAGACTTTCGCAAAAAGTCATAAGTAAAACTGGTCACCCTTTTCGTTTGAAATAGGCCCTCTATACTATGAGATGAGACCGCTTGCAACTTTTTACCATAGTCCCTAATCTCAGTTTTCCATGAATTTGGGATTGCACACATAACACCATAGACATTTAAGAAGTTGCTCTTAAGATTAAACTTACTGATTAATTCGGTTGGTGATAGAAAAAAAACCAGATTCATCTACAAGGCCATTGACATAGCGTAGATTCTTCATGTACCACGATTTATAGAAAACCGGTTTGTTCTCAATCTTAATAAAAACATTATTCCACAGTGGCTGTGACAAAAAGTCTCTGGCTTCTACAGGTTCGCGGACATACTCTGCCCATGATTCAACAACATCCCTCCAAAAAACATTTTGCATAAAGAAGCTACCAAAAACGAATAGTGATTTTTTGTTTAATAACCAAACATCTTCCCAACAGAAACAATCAGAAGTTAAGAGCCTTTTCCAATCTGCTTGGTAATTTACGTCCCATACTTTTTTAATCCAAGAGATCTTTAGAGCCTTAGCAAAAGATCGAATATCAGTCATCTTTAAGCCCCCATTCTCTACATCATTGATTATCGTTTTCCTAGCTACTTTGTCACGCTTTCCGCTCCAAATAAACGAGAAGAAGAGCGTTTCTAATTCTTTTAGAAACGGTTCTCCGGGAGTAGGAAGAGCCGTCAATAGATGCACAAATTTAGATATTGCAAGCGACTTAATTCCCTGTATTTTGCCTAAAATACTCAAAAATCTCCAGGCCCACGAGTCCAATAGCTTCCTAACTTCTTCTAGTTTTATTTTGTAGTTGTACTCTGCTGTTCGCTGCGTTTCGGTGAAGAACGTTATCCCGAGAATCTCAAACGGTTCGTTGAATATCCAAGCAAGATTTATATCCGGAAGTAGTATATCTTTTGAGAATCTCTTTCTGCCTAGCCACACTGCTTAAGTTTTCTCAGTACTCATCTTCAAACCTGAGCATTCCCCAAAGAGCTCTAAAGTGTTTAAGCATTGAGAAAGAGAACTTTGGGCTCCATCTAAAAGGAAGAAAGTGTCATCTGCGTACTGTCCCAGCAAAAATTCTTCATGCTTTTTAACTCATCGTGCTTAAATAAAGGTTGTCTGTCTGTCTGTCTGTCTGTCTGTCTGTGATGCCCTTGATTTGACTGTTTCGTTTTATTGCATCTGCTAGAAGCTCGGCACATATAATGAAAAGGTAAGGTGACAATGGATCGCCTTGTCTAACTCCTCTTGTGACCGAAAACGAGTTTGAGCAATGTCCATTATATAAAATAGAACTGTTAATATTATTATAAAAGGTTTTAACCCAGTGTCTTATGAATTCCCCAAAGTTAAAGAACTTTAAGGCTTCATCAAGAAACGTCCATTCTACCGAATCGAATGCTTTTTCGAAATCAATTAATAGCAGTAAGCCTTCTTGATTATTAGAGTTTAATTTATCGATGATATCATAAATTAGCCTAGTATTTTCAGCAATGGACCTGTTTTTAAGAAAACCTTTTTGGGTGTGTGAGATAATACTTGGGAGAACCTTCTTAATACGATTGGCAATAACAGCAGAAGCTATCTTATAATCGACGCCAAGTAAAGAGATTGGTCTCCAATTTTTTAAATAAAACTTTAGTTTGTTTGGCTTAGGTAAAATAGTTATTAGTGCACTTCTTTGAGTGACGGACATTTCGCCAATTGTATATGAAAAATTGATTGACCGCACTAGATAATGGCTAAGGTCATTCCAAAAAAATTTATAAAATTCCGCAGTAAAACCATCCATCCCAGGGCTTTTTCCATCGCCCATAGCCTTTAAAGCGTCCAAACATTCTTTAACAGAAATTTTACCCTCGCAGGAGACCATTTCGTCAGGAGTTAATTTCGGCCTTATATTGTCCCGACTGAAAAAGGTGGAGAGATGGTCCGCCCTAAATTGAGTTTTCCTAGAGGTGTAAAGACTTCCATAAAAACGTTCCTGTTCCTTAATTATATCTTCTTGATTTGTAATTTCTGTAGCATTCTCTAAAATAAGTTTAGGGATTAATTTGTTTGTGTAATGTCTTTTTTCTAGATTTAGGAAGTACTTTGTATTTTTTTCTCCATTTGTTATCCAATTAGCTTTCGATCTTATGGCTATACCGCGCATTTTATGCTCTCTCAGGTTTTGTAACTCATTTTGTTTTTGAACAAGTTTTTTTTTTATTTCTTCAAGAGGGAATCCGTTGAACTTCTGTTGAAGATCATTGATCTCGTTTTCCAAAAGCTGTTCAGCCTTATTTTGCTCTTTTTTCTTCCACGCTGCATAGGAGATAGTTTTTCCTCGAATTTGGAGCTTTAGCGTTTCAAATAACAGTTGATCATTAATGGAAAATATGTTCGACTGTGGATGCTCTAGATCGCCATTAATTTTGTAATCGTCTATCGTTTCTTTAATACATTCTTTAACAAGTCTCACGGACTCCGAGTCCGAAAGTAAAGAGTTATTGAATTTCCAGAAACCTCTTCCTCTTACCTGATGTGTAAAAATCATATTCATAATTACTAATGCATGATCCGTGCGATAACCAACTTTGGTTTCAATCGACTCTACAAGACCTGTCAAGTCACTGGATACAAGGAAATAATCAAGTCTTGCCTGTTTTAAATTACTGTACGAGCTCCATGTATAGCCACGTCCATTTGGTTCTCTTTCTCTGTACACATCTTCCAAGTCAAGAGTATTGATTAAATCCGACAAGGATTTTCGGGCATTCGGATTGTTTTCCCTTAAATAATTTATGGTATCTTTCTCAGAATTTAACACGACATTCCAGTCACCACATAGTATAATAGGCTCATTTGACAGTTCCCAATTGATTAGGTTTTCTTTCAAGTTTGTAAAAAATTCCGGGGAGTCCGTGTTTGGACCATACAGGGCAGCCAAAGTGCAACGTTGTTGAAATATAGAAATGTCTAGGACAATGTATCTGCCGTGTTGATCACTGATTACATTATGTACCGCATATTCGAATGTATTGTTAAATAGGATGACTACCCCACAGCTTTTACTGTCTAAGCTACTAAAAAACGCCTTGTAGCCCCATTGGGATTCCCACCTTGACTGTTCTATTTTGCTATTTTTAATATGTGCCTCTTGTAGACAGTATATGTCAAGTTTCTTTTGTCGAAGCCAATTGAAGACGTCTTTTCTTTTCTTTTCATCGGCTAAACCTTTACAGTTTAAAGTTCCAATCCTTAATCTGTTGATTGTGTCGCCCCTGAATTTACATTTTGTGACTTACTAATGTTAAATGCCCAGAATTGAATTTGTAAATCGTTAAAAATGATTTCCTAGCCCAAGCAAAATAGGTGATATTGAAAATTTGTAGTTGTGAGGAGAAAACTAAATGTGATTTACATACCCTAGGAAACACAAACGAAACACACGTATAAAACAAACAAAACAAACAGCGCCCTGTTAGCGGTTCCAGCCTCTGGCTTCACAATAAACGTCCTGCGCTACGACACACGCGGACCTGGAAAAAGTTCATTTATATCTCAATAGCGGAATAAATATACTGTTCTGGAATTAGCTTTTGGAAGGAAGAAATACTTAGCTGAGTGTCTCCTCAGTTCATCCAGATGCTAGAACATGACCGTCCACTATTAGTTGAAGGAAAGGGGCCTTCTGCAAATACTTTAATTTAGCATCTTTCTGTTGCTGAGGGGGTAGCTCGCTCTTCTTCTTGAGTAGTTTTCCTCTAAGTTTCGAAAGCTCTGGTGGAAGATCGACCATAACGCCAAAGCCAGACCCCTTTTGGAGCTTCCTAGCTCTATAAAGAATACCATCGCGCTGTTGTAGGTCAACAAACCTAATGATGATCGACTCCTTGGTTGCATCACGGCTTCCACGAATTCTGTGACACGCTGCGATATTGATATCTTTCACCTCGCCCGGATCCATCTTAAGAACGGTATTGAAGAACTCTTGAACCTTATTTCTTGTAACTTCAGAACTTTCTTTTATTTCTCCGGTGATACCATGGATAATGAGGTTCCATTTTCTTCCCAGAGGTTGAGTGCCAAAATTTCGTTATGGACAGCCTTTACCTCGTCTTGTACACCGGGTATTATGCTTTCTTTTATCTCCAGTTGCTCCTGTTCAAAGTGAGCCATCCCTTTCTCCAGCTCTAGTACTCGGTCAGTTGCATCTTTCAGTTGCTCGCCAAATTTGCTGAATTCAGCGTTTATGTTCAAATGGAGCTTGGCAAAACATTTCGAAATGTCTTTGACATTCTCTACCTTGTATAGTTGTTCAAGTGAGCACGTGTCCGACGCTGCTTCGGCCATGTTCGCTTAAAGAAGGAAACTTCTCGCCGTCGAAATAAATATGCCAACTTATCTGTAGTTTGCTGAACTCCTGAAACATGCTATCTGAAACGTCAGCGGTAACTTTCTTTTCGGTTTTTTCAATTTCTTTCTTCGCCTTGATTTTCTTGAGAGAAACGGTGTTGACATTGCCCACTTTGGTCACGCAAACTGCTGCATTTTCGGCGGTGACGTGGCAAATAGCAATCGTCTTTATTCACCCTTTGTAATGCCAGGTAAGCCAGCTTGGTTGAGAGTCAACTTCCGTATGCTCATTTTTTTAAATAACAAATCAAGCGACAGGATGTCATGCAGTGCTGGCCATACATTTTTTTCCCCTGTTGCGTTTTATCAGTTTACGACAGATTGAAGTGAACATGTAATGTAGTAAGCGGCGGATTCGGATTCTATGCAAAAGCAACTACCTAGCGCATAGCACAGTCGCGGCCTAACGGTTAGGCGGATAGACCCCGGATGGAGCGCTCCTAAATACTAAGGCATCGCCATGTCTTCTTGAGAAAGGCAATTTTCTTTCACAATCCCTCTCTACACCCAGATGTATAAATGGGAGCCGGTAATTAATCATCCTGGGAGGAAGAGCAACAACCAATTTAATCTCCGGCAGGTATGAGACACTGGGCCTGGTGACGACTTTACCATATCACCTACAGCAAGCATACTGGTCGTCCTGAGGATTATCGCCTCTCACTATGGAAATCGGAGTAAACCAGCAATTCTACAGCTGGGGTGCCAAAAAAGTTCAAGTTCATAAGTACTCCAAGAAAGCTGAAATATTGTATTTCCCCAGTTATCAAAGCAGTGAAGGAAAATCCACTCCTCCCCTGTCCAATCTTTGGTATACAGTACACTGATTTAGTCTGCTTACCACCATGGAACTGCGTTGACTAAGAAAGCAATAAAGGGTAGAGAAAGGGAAAGTGCTCTAGTAAGACATTTTCTAGCAATTTTGTCGGACATTCAGCAACTTGGCGGGGAAAACGGACCATCTTAGACATCCCCAATAATAATTCGTAGGCCGTTTGTACAGGGGGACTGGGTATTAATAAATATTCTGTACATAACATCCATTTATAGTTCTTCAGGTTCTCATAAAAGTTCTATACCAATCATTCTCAGAAGTATCAAGGAGCAGAATCTAGACGAGAAAAACTGAATTCCAAGTCAATCAAAGCCAGCAAACTACAGATAAGTTGGCATATCGCGACCCCGTCACGTACGCAAGAATCGACCTGAATTTGCATTACTCGCCGCAAAGATGCACTCATGACCAATTTATAATTATCGCTGAGCTAAGGTTTTTAATGTTGCTTCACTTTCAAGAGATTATAGGAAAGGGACATGCCTCTAAACCTGAAGCCAGGTAAGCATTTATAGTAAGAGAATTTATCCAGACACTTTGCATATAGACTGGAAAAGTGAGACTGCAATTAAGTACAATTGCATGTATTTGAAATCTAAAGAATCAAAGCGATTTTCAAGCAGTCTCGCGAGAGACGTTGTGATTGCATTTAGAATGACTGCTAAGCTGTTTTCCTTCAGAAAAGAAGTCCCAAATAGGTGGATTATAATACGAAATGGGGCCACAAAGCTTGGCTTATTTCCTGATTTAATTAGCGCTTCATTACTTGGAGCCACAGGCTTGTTATTCAATTATCATGGTCACTTGATATTGTAGTTTAGAGCAAAAAAGATCCCATGATAGATTGTTATTAACCGGCAAGAGATGGGTTGTTAGGTATACAATGTATCCTTGTTCACAGCCGCTCCATTGTCCGTATAAATTTTCAAGACTATTCCACGTGATTTATAACCGTACCGTTACCGGACCAAAATCTGATCGGTCCCAAAAAACACATGAAAATTTGCTAATTAATGACAAGTCTTTTCGGTTACATCTAGCTTCAGAGTCTCTAAAATCATAACTTAGAAGAAGAAAGGTATTAATCGAAATTAAACAGCTGATTTTTACCGCCACGCTTTGCTGAAACTTTAACCGGAAGTGGCCAGGTTAGTCATCTTCTTGTAAGATTTTTCTTAGTAAAAAAGCCTCAACCTTAGTATTTTTTTCTTGATATTACTAAACCAAGGGCTGAACTTTGCAGGGATATTAAGACTTTTCGATATAAAACATGGGCATGGAAAATATAAGGTCTGAAAAACAGGCAATTTCCGGTTGCTTCCCATATGCTTCAAATAGGTCCAAGTTGACATAACAGCCACTGGCTAACGAAATATTCCCATGAGTTGATTTGTTTACCCATAAAAGGCTAATAATAGGGCATTACAAAGATAGTTTTCTTTTTGTCTAAAATTAATTGTACGTTGCTAAAAGAGAGATTGAAAAGTGGCCAAAATTGCACTGAAAATCAGCCTCTGGGGACCCCTGAGGGGCTGATATCCAGAACTCGGCTAAAAAAAGTTCATTGAAGCTGAAACTTTGGCATATTACATAAGTCCACATAACAAGATTGTGTACCAATTTTAAGCAAAATCGGCCGACCCTCATTTCCAAGTCTGCCCCGGTCTCTCAGGCAGAAGCTCTTAAGACGCTCTGCCCATTGATGGATTAAAAAACCCGTGGGGGGGGGGGGGGGGATACTTAACAAAGTTTTATACGGGGAGACTCCGCCCCGAGGTCCAACCTCTTACCCTTTCATATGCCATTTTGGCAGAGAAGGTACCCCTTTTATATACCTTTTAAAAGTTACCCCCTTCACATACCTATTTTAGGAAGTCTTGTTCTTGTTTTTATGCAGTGCTTAATAAATTGAACTTATACAACCTTCAGGAGCGTCTATTCGAAAAAATTAATATTAAAGACCCTTTGAAATACCTAAATGACCGATTTCCCCATCCATTTAAATACCTCAACTTGTGAAATCTCTACTCTTTTTTAAACCTGAAGCCTGTAAAAGGTACCCTTTTCGGTCGGAGCTTTACCATATAGGCCATTATAGGGAGTACCCCCCCTCCCCACCCCGGTAAAAAAAAATCACTGGAAAAAAATTAACCAAAGTAAACGTCTATAGCTACCTCTTCAATATCTTTTGTCTTCTCCGCTTTAATTTTCTTTGCCGGTCTCTCATTTTCTTTGAGATCAAGTATTGAAACAGCAGGGTCGACGTCGTCACTCCCCTTGATAAACATCAAAGATTTCAAATACTTTTACTGCGATGTGTACACGGCGTCTGTACCGGTTCCACTGACCTGGGTGTCTTCTTCTTTTTTTAATCTCACGGTTAAAAATGGTCTTAAGCACATTCCACCGACTTTTAATGTCGTCGTGGCTTCTACCAGGAAGAAGCTTAGCCGAAACCTTTGTGTACCTCAGTTCCTTCAAGTTTCTGTCCTTGTAGGATGAGAGGCTGTGATTCCATAGGATGTCGTTTTGTTTATAGTACTCTATCAACTGTTCTGTCTCGTTCTCCGTCCACTCGCTTTCTTCTTTTGCCTTTAGCGAGGAGGAACGTCTTCTTTCATATAACATAACGTCTCGAAAAACTTTTGACTTCTGGCAGTCATTTTGCTTTTTATTTTCCCTTGCCAGCGAAGTTCTTGCAGCATTTTTTAGATTCGATGGAGGAACTTGAAGCTGAAATTTAGATTAAAACCTTAATAACCTAACTGGGGTGTAAAACTGTAGAAGATTACCAATGCCACAAGGGAGGTAAGTTATTAAGAGAGAGTCCACCTGAGGACCATGCAGGCAAGTCTACAGTGCATATCACCGATTCCCTTGAAACTTGGCACACTTTTATAGCATCACTAGTACATTAACCATGTGGAACCGTTTGTTTTAAATGTCTATTGTTTACGAGATATGTTAATCAAACTATTAGACAATGAAAAGTAGGGTCTCAAAAGTCGTTGTTTGTAGAGATGCGGCGTTTTTTTTTCAATCGAATTCAAAGCTATCTAAAGCTTGCCAAAGCAATTTCATGTCTCAAGTTTCACCCCAATTTCCGATCACATTACGGTAGGATCTGTCGGATTATGTTTGAAAAGTAGAATATTATGCTTTCGGGCGTCATCCGTGAAACGAAGGTATTATGCTCAAAATTATGCTCGGCTGGAGTTATGCCGGACTAAAATGACACTTCCACCCCACCCCCAATAGGCCTGTACCTATTAATAAAAATCCCTAGTCTTTCACTTTCAAAGAAATGTTAGAAAATAATTATTCACTTAAATATTTCATGAGCAAGTGAAAGATCGGAAATTGTGAGGCATTGAAAATCTTACTATATGTCTTTCCCCAATGCACCTGCACCGGATGAGCTAAACACTATCAGCATCGAAAACGCAGTGGTGTGAGTCTAAGGTATCAAGTTCCTAAGTGATCAATCTACAGAATTACTTCATAATCCTTGAAAGATTGCCTATCTGGTCAAGTCTGCATTGTGCCAACAGTCCCAATTTTGATGTTTTTGAAAGAGATGGTTGATATTAAACATCGAACTGAGAAATCACATAGCTCCTGATTTATGAAAACGGTGCTAAAGAGCCCTTCCCCTTTAACTCTTATTTCAGTGTATTTCTCTAAACTCTAAGGCCGCCTCCAAGCCATGAAAACAGGCGAAAAATAGAGACCAGACGGCAATGAAAGGAAAATAAACGGGTAAAAGAAGGAAAAAAAAGGACTGACTTTCCTTTTAATTGTTATATCGTCCCCTTTGGAGTTTCTAGCGAGCAAAAAGCGCCTGCTTAGTGCGTGATATCCATCCTTTAGCCTCGTTTTCATAAATCCAGACATTATATATAAATGATTGATTAAAAGTGTATATGTAGAAATCTCTTTACATAATTCCTTAAGAACGAGACCACGCTAAGATGTTGTTGTATCTCGTAAAATATTCCTACTTTTATTAACGAGTTGCTGGAAGCGAGTCGCTGGCAAAATTTGGATACTCTTCTCACAGTATTCAGAAACAACGGGATTATGCTCCAAAAATACTAGTATTATGCAAATTAACATGCCTGATGCTCCAGATATAGTATCATGCTCGAAATTATGCCGGCGTAATGACAGACCCTAAATTGTGGTCGTCATTTGTTTTGAATGCCAAAACAGAGTGTGGTGTATCTGGTCGGTACAAACATCAGGCAGCACTTGTACCATAAAAGACCTCCTCACTGAAGGCGTTTCTAATCATTTATACGGCTGTTATAAAACCACATACACGGGTGTCGAAGCGGAATGGAAACTTCGATTGATAAAGTTGGCTTGTTTACTAACAAGGCGTCGGATTTGCCAAATCACGATCACGCTGAGAAATTATTGATCCATATTTGGCCAACTTTTTTTGTGGAAAAATTACTCTGCGAGCATTCATCTGATTAATTTCAAATTGTGAACAGTAAAAGATATTTTTATTGTGAATGTTTCTATCGTTTTAGATTTTTTTTGTTTTTTGCATTTTTGGCGGGAAAATGACGTCATAGACTTAAAGTGAAATTTCTAAATTTATATTGTTGGAGATTTGATGTCTGTTGCTGAAAGACGATCTTGAAACAAACTCAAAACTGAAAAAAGTTCTTTGATATCTTGATTCAGTCCGGAGATATAATACAATGAAATTTGCAATAATTCTATTTTTAGTAACGAATTTTGACATTGTAATGTTAGTTAAAGGACTTCTTTCATTAGAGCCAAATAAATGTACGAAAATAAAAATTTGAAATTTTAACCCTATATTGTGACGTCATTTTCCGGCCAAAAAATTAAAATGTTGACAAACTAATGCTACCAAATTTTGTATCTTATAAGTATCTAATAGTGTATCAAATTTTAGCATGTAATGATAAAATGTTGAAAAGTTATTAAAAGTTGGCGGGATTTGAACAAAAAAATTCCCACCGTGATTCCCTTGAGAAATGGCACACGATAACGCGTTGTCGATGGATAATGGCATGAATTGACATTCAATTTGACTTCGAAACTCACACTTTCACGACATGGCTAAGGGCTGAACTGAAACTGTGGAAAACCTTGAATTTTGTAAAAAGAGCTTATACCCGGGGGTACTCCCATATAAAAGGAACGGGGTGCTCATCATTACTTTAAGGACAGACTAATCGAAAAGTGATGGGGGGTGGGTGAGACTCCTTCAGCTAGCTTACAGGAATTTTTTTCACGATCACTGCCTCTTAGGATTTGTTGTGGGGTCAAGTCCGCTGCACGAATTTTTTATAGGATCTTTTCTGGGTCAAGTTCCCCGCTGGGGAGTGTGTGGGGGGGGGGGGGGGGGGTGATAAAGAGGTGGGGGGATTCTACTGTTGCAATCTTAATCTTGACACTCTCCACAATCTGATTGCCTGGAACATGCTTCAACCAAATAATTTTTTTGCTTCACACAGGGACAGACACATTTTAAGTGCCTGTGAAGTAAAAAATAATTGCTGCGTATTTGAAGGCCTTTCAAAGTATAGAAGAATGAGGTTTTTCTTTTTAGAATATCTTTTCTCGTTTTCGAGATATTTACGCTTCTGTGAGTAAAGTGATGACGTCAAAGGTGGTTTTACTAAAACAGTACAACACTCAATCAAGAATATCTCCAAAAATAATAAAGTGGTGTTCTTCAAACTTGGCATCAGGACTGTATATCACAAAAGAAGCAAAATGACACCTGCCGTGCCGTTGCCATACAACAGTAGGGAACTTAAGCAAACCACGACGGCAACGGCAACGGCAACGTCGCCAAACAAAAGGTTTAATGAGCAAAACAATAGTTGTGCACGTGCGTTATAAATCTTTGTACATTTCGTTGCCGTTCTCTGCCAAACTACAACGTGAAATGACCAAGTTTTGCGTATTGTGGAGAACGTACGGGTGTTTAGACAGATTTGCGCTCTGAACGGGCTTAATTACGTACGAAATTCGAGAGTAAAATTTAAATCCACTTTTTACTAGGCGTCGTCCCTGGCGTCGCCGTCGTCAGTGCTTAAGTTCCCTAGTTATGCCGCTGATCCTGTTTTAATTAAGAATAAAATTCCCAGATTGTATTCTAAACAAGAATCATCCACTCACAGCAATCAAATGGGGAGAAATAAGACATTATAGAAACCATGTTTGTGCTGAGTTAGACCCGGCAACGTCGTCGTTAAAAGATTGCAAATGAAGATATTTGGTTTTTCCCAGAAAAAGCCTGGAGCTGAGAATGTTGCCATGGCAACAACATAGTAGGTGGCATTCTTTTTCTTTTGTGATGTATGTTTCTGGTGCCAAGTTTAAAGAACACTGCTCTAATATTTCTGGAGATATTCTTGACCGAGTGTTGTCCTGTTTTAGTGGAACCCCTATGACGTCATCACTTTCCTCATTTGCATAATACAAAAAGGTAAATATCTCTACAAAGAAAGAAGTTGTTCCCAAAAGGAAAACGCCATTCTTCTTTACTTTGAAAAGCCTTTCAAATAGGCAACAATTATTTTTTACTTCATAGGCACTTCAAGTGCTATTGCCTGACTGTTGGGGCTGCATTGCATTTTTGTTTGATGTTTAGGGAATATCAATTTTATTTATTCCCTTTGAACCCGAGGCAGTGAATCAAGCTTTTGGCTAGGATTCTGTGAGTGGCCGTCCAGTGCCAAATAAGACGTCAAAGATCCTATCCTACTACGGGGTTCTGCGGTCATTCCCCTCGGAAAATTATGAAGAATTGAAGCACTTTTGGTACATTTTTATTTTCCTCGACTTTAGCCAATAAGTTTTATGCATCGATTAGACTTGAAAAGTGATGCGACGTTTACTTTGTTGAAAAACTTAAAATAGATTTAAACTACCCATACTAAACGCATAAGTTATGTTCTTAAACTCCTCGCGCTCAATGATCGTCTTCGATCAATCTTGGGGGAAGCCTGTTACGGTTCACCATGGGTGGGCACATCTGTATCCACAATCCAAAACATGGTAAGTGCTTGATTAATTGAAAACGAATCACCGACAAGCAGGATAGCTGATTATAGCACATGTTTTTTTGTTGTTTTTTTTTCTTAAATCCATTTTTTATCAATGGTTGTCCATAAGGGTTTTTCTCCCAGGAGTTTTAGCTATCAGCGTCCATGATGAGGTGTATACACACAGAATGTATCAGCCTTGAAAGGGAAAAATGTCAGTTTTCCTAATTGCAGATCTAGAGAAAACCAGGTTAACTGTTAACAATGTAACTTTATTCATATTAAGTAAAGAGACTTTCAGCATGTTTTGACAACCATTTCAATTACATTGGGTATGGTTCTTGGGTAGGTAGGAAAACTACAGGAAAAATTGTTGATAAACCAATGTTTTTCCCTGTCTGCAGAAGCCTTCAAAATTAAACCAGAAGTGGCCTGTTATTAGGTCACGTGTTTGGTTGCTATGGCAACTTTTAACTGAAATTACTTCCGGCAGTCTTTCACCATGGCTATAAAGTTCGAAGCTTTCTGCATGTATGGTTCTCCAGATAGATAGCCCCTTTAAGTTTTACACTAATAAACAACTGACTCCTTGAAGCACCCGAGTTACTTAGAGCTTGCTTACTATTTTTGACATAATTTTTTAATTAATGGAGTCACACACTAAATTGACAGTTCCTGTAGTCCACAGTCTTTATGAGAAGAAAAGCACATCACTTACTGAACTTCAATTATAGAATTATTATTGACAGCTTACATATAAGTATTCATCAACAACGGGGGATGACAACTCTAACAAACGCTGTTTCGGAACAAAGCCACAATTGTTCCGGGAATCTGGAGATTTCTACGGGAATCGGGACACTTGAAAATTTTTCCGGGAAACGCGCTATAATTCCGGGACATTGCAGAAAAAAATCGGGACATCCAAGGAAATTTTATTTGACGTTTCCCAAAAATTCGGGACGATGATCCAAATTTCCGGGACGACTTAATTTAAGACCTAGTATTGCTCAAACAGCGTTTATTAGAGTTGTCACCCCCCGTATAAACAAAATGTTGTTTTTAACATTTATGCCAGACTGATTTAGTAGTCATTGTGAATGTTCCAATTTTGCAGCAGGAAATGGATCTCATTTCATTCCCATATGCTGTTTTTAATATTGTACAGCTGTCATACCTTTAAATGTATCTTAGTCACTTTTGGGAAGTGTCCTGAGGCTATGTAGAATTCCAGTAGTTTTAAGAAGTAGTATTAATAAAATATTTTATGAAAGGAAACTAGTCATAAACTATTGATGGATGCAAAACATAGCAAATAGCAATGCATGAGCTGGTTATCAAACTAGAGACCAAGAGTTTTGAAATGAAATGCCCCCTAATGGGAGCGTGCAAATCATCTTTAGAGCTACAGGTCAATGCATTTTTTTGCTACTTGTTTTTGTTAATAAAGTTCCAATCCCAAAGTACTTGAACAATGTACTGGTATCTGCAATTTGCCATAGTCAATTTCAGTGAAAGGTTAGAGAACATCTTTCAAATAGGATTACAGGAAAATATTTGGAGTGATAGCACAGAAATCACTTTTGGGGAAAAATATTGCAAAATAAAATGTTGTTATTTACATGTCAATTGGCTACATCACCCACTTCGGCTTAAGACACCTCAAGAGGCATATGGTAATGCTTAAGAGACTATATTTAACAACAAAGTCATTATTCATACTAGGATCTTTACGTAAGGAAGGAATGTCCCAGGAGGAAGTAGATCAACTTTTTAGCGCAATAGTTTTACCAAATTTTTCTTACGCTTGTCTGGTTTATGGTGCTTATGGTTTATGGTGCTTTATGGTGCTTTCTGTAATACAGCATTTTTTAGACCGGTGTATGAAAAGAAAGTTTATGTCCAAGAATGTAAATATCAGGGACTTGCTAGAGAAGACGGACAAGACACTCTACAAAAAAAGATCGAATGACCCCGAATGTCCGTTCTTCCAGTTTTTACCTAAGGAAAAGAACATGAGGTACAATCTTAGAGATACGTCAGTCTCTGTCCCTAGAATCTACACTGACAGGTTTAAGAACGTTTTTAGTAACAGAATAATTTTTAGATATGATATTTAAATAGTTTTTTGAGTTTATATTGTATTTTAAGACTTGTAATTTTATCTTAGGAAATAAAGATTATTATTATCATTATCATTATCATTATCATTATCATTATCATTATCATTATCATTATCATTATCATTATCATTATCATTATCATTATCATTATCATTATCATTATCATTATCATTATCATTATCATTATCATTATCATTATCATTATCATTATCATTATCATTGTCATTGTCATTGTCATTGTCATTATCATTATTAAAGTGATTCTAAACTATATTCTCATTCTACATCTAGACCACTTAAAACAATATCACTGAAGACTGCATATATGTACCTTTCATGCCCTAAGGGCAAGATCAGATCTACTGACTGTTCTTCTTTTTTAAAAGAGGAAGCTTGAGAATATGACAGGGCTGTCAAAAAGTTATTAGTCAACTATAGCCTTATTCTCCACACTCTCCAATTTATAATAATCTTATTATCATCAGCAACATCATCATCATCATAATCATAATGATGACTTTATTACAGTACACTCTGTATTTCCACTGAAAAGTGGCTCTTCATCTGTAAAATTTACATTCATGGTAAGTCATACATTGTCAGTGATATTTGTTTACTTTATGGGTGAATTCTATTGACAACAGGCAATTTCACCCATAGCATGAAGGGAAAATCAATCATCCTCAGCTGTAACACTCTGGTGCTACAGGTTATGGCCCTTAATGACAGCCCTGGATATGCATGTTTACCAAGATGTCAACATGCATGTTTGCCACTTGACATCCCAATTTGTGTATAAATAGCCAGCATGTTCACTATATACTAAGGACAATAAAAGAAAAGCTACTAACTGGAATGTAAACAGTTTTAAGACCTAAACAAAAGATCAGGATGTCTATACTTGGACCAGTGCATTCAGCACAAACTGAGGAGAAAAGCAAATTAAGCCACTAGATGGAATGCAAACAGTTTTTAGACACTGCAAAAGCGTAACTCTTTTCTTCAGTCCACACTGAAGTGTCATAATGTATTTCATGAAAAGGTTGCAAGGATAATATTTGAAAAAAATTTCCTAACAGGCCTATTGCAATAATGGATGACATCACCTCAGCAACTAAAGGAAGATCTTTTTATAATTAATAAAATTAGGAAAAAAAAGTACACACAGAGGTCTAAAGCTGGTACTCCTTGTTTGCACTGTCACACAATAACAAATTAATTTGATAAATACAGAAGACACTTTTCATTTAGGTCTACAGGCTGTGCAATTTCACAAGCTTCAGACATCCCTTGCAGGAATGCAGTATACTTTAAGTATACTTTTAGTATACTTATTATGTACTTTCCAAAAAGAAAGTACAGTTGAAGCATACTTCATTTATACTTAAAGACGAAAAGTATAAATGAAGTACATTTTGTAAATGTACTTCATTTATACTTGAAATGTGAAAGTATACTTCAAGTATACCTCTTCTCTATTTAACATAGCTGGTAAGTGGCTGTTAAAGTAAAGTATACTTTAAGTATACTTGTTTGTGCCTGTAACACAAAGAATTAACTAAGTAAATTAAGTAGGGATTGCATTGAATGATTGATACAAGGGTATGACACAGGCAAGGTATGTTTGCTGTCTGTAAAAGTGCCCACTTCACATGGAATCTTAACCTGCATAAACAGTTTCATTACTAGGTTTATTTCAGATACAAATAGCATTGTCAGTGGCACTGGCTGAGGAAGTGCATTGACTATTTCTCTTATCCTTGCAAAAAGAATTCCCGGAATGCTATTGGAATTTCAAGGATTCGTATAGTTTAGTGTCTAATTGCTGATTCCTTTTGAAAACCTGATGGTACAATATCATTATTATAAATACCAGCAATGTGGATATCAAGCTAGGCCACAAATTATGTTTCATGTCTTCGTGCATTAACTTTCATCCTTCTCAGGAAAAGGTAGATATTTTGAAGCTCTGTAGTAGCAAAGTAGCTTGGGATAACTATGCACTAGCTTCTGCCAATGATTTTGGAAGACTTTCCAGCATTTGGCAGGTCTCTACATTGTGTAAAGATCTCCAAAAAGGCGAGTTCTTTTGTGAAATTCGAACATGCCAGAAACGAGCCGCCATCTTGGATTTTAAATGCTGGTAGACCCTGGGAACGAGTGCTATAGCCCATGATGCAATGCTCTGAAAAGGGCGGGAAATTTTGACACTGGGTGAACTACATTGTACAGTGAAGCTACATTTTGCAGCAGCAAGTCAATTTTACTGAGCTAAATGATGTTTAAAAGCGACAATATCTGGATCTTTTGGATGTGGGAACAATTGTAAGTATAAACAATCTTAGACTTTCTGGTTTAGGACTTTATATAGTGTTTTTGATGATCACTGCCAGCTGTAATGACTTATGTTATCACTACACTTAAACTTGGCAAATTCTGGCAGCCAGGTTTGAATCTCTTTCTTGATTTCTTCTTGACCATTTCAGCTTTTAATTATTGTTTTTCAATCATAACTGAAACAAAAACAGATTTTAAAGCTTCTGATAGATCTTGGCTTGAAATCATGTTTCTGTTATGAGCAATTTATTGTGGTGAAACTGAAATATGTTGCTGTGTGTTTTTGTTCTAGTTGTTGAAGCACAAAAGCTTGAACAGTTTGCATTCACAAACAGAACTACATCAGTACATGGTTTAAAAGCTAAGTGATTCACAATAGTGTCAGTGTAATTCCCATCATAATTAAGCTGTTGGATCTGAAAGAAAATAGATATAAGCTGCAATCTTCAGGGTGAAACTCTCAACTTTGCGTTTGAAGGTAATTAAATCTTCCAAAAATGTTAGTTAGGTAAATACATGTATGTATGCCATATTAGAGAAACCTTGAAATTTAGCGAATAAAATTAATTTTGAACAGAAACAGGATGTTCCAGCTAGTCTTTGATCTACTGTGGGCTCCTGCTTTGGATACTGACCAAAAATTATATGAATTTTAAATTTCAATAAGTGTAATGAAGGTTAATTAATATAATGCATCTCCTGAGTCCACAACATTTTGACCACCACTATGAGTGTACTTCCTGTCAATAAGGGTGCACTGACAATGCTAAACCACATTTGATTTGTTAACTTTACATTACATATTTTCATGGTCATAAAGCTGTAAGTATAATTATGCATCAGTATAGCAAATTCAGTGTTTGTAGTCAGCTCGTGTATTTACATGAGTGTGCATAAAGTATACTTTAAGTATAATTTTTGTTAAGTATACTTGAAGTATACTTTTTAGGTGACCAAAAGTGTACTACTTTAAGTATACTTCTCTAAGTATACTTAAAGTATACTTTAAGTACAAATTAAGTATACTTTTCTAATTGTTTAAAAGTATACTTAAAGTATACTACATTCCTGCAAGGGATTGGCTAAAATATTTTGCACAAATTTACAGAGCCCAGTACAATGAAAAATTAATATTCCTAGCATTGCTGCTTAATGACCACGATTCAACGAGAATGCTAGCAGCAGAGGTAAGGAGGACACTACTTTCAGCATAATACCTGGGGTAAAAGAAAAAGAAGTGTTTCACTGAATCAGTCGTACAGCACTTGCAAAAAAGCTATACACAATGGTTAATTTTAAACAAATATTCCTTTAGACAAGAAAGATCAGGTCTAAGGTGGGTGTAATAATAGACGCACATCTTGAAAAAGAGAAGCTTGCTTGTTAGGGGTTCAAGCAAGCAATATTTTCCACTAATGTATCCTTAAAACAAAACAAAACAATATTTTGCAAAGAAACACTAAATTGCAGTCAAACTTATAAAACTAATAACAACTTAAATATACCTGGAAGGTTTATTGACTTCATTTAACCAATCACAAGTGAGATCTTTAACCACAGAAACTGGATGTATTGCATCGGTCACAGAACTATACATGTAGATGCATGATTGTATACTTTCAGTTTTTGCTTTGTTCCAAGATACACCCTCTGTCTTAACATATAATAATTACTGAAAGTCTAAATAATTGTTTAATTTGTATCATTTTGTATCGAGAACCACGTCCAGTATTTAGTTTGTAAGATTTCAAAAAACAAGAATCATGCCGACTTGTACTGCAGTCACTCATAGGAGGCAACAATTAATTCGACACCGCTATAAATACTATAATAGGGATGAATTAAATATTTAAAATTTTGTTGGTTCACTAACCTTGGTATCATATTTTTGGTTAAACTAGCAACTCAATTTATTTTTAATTACCAAATAATTATAATCCCGTGGGCAAAGTGGTTCAGTGATCTAAGCACCTGGCAAAGATTGACAACAATAAATGCAAATATTTGCTAATCTTGCAATTAGTTGTGGCAAACATTAAAGAACTCAATTTTCTGCTGTTGACCTTCCCAAATAAAATAATTTGCACTCGATTCGCATATTACAATATAGTCATGGAAGATTTCAATTTTCATCAATACCACTTGTCGCTTTTTGTTGTTATCAAAATAATGAAGCAAAATAATATAAGTACTGATTTTGATTGTTCACGCTTGAGTGATTCAACAGCCAGTCGTTGCATCAGCCCAGGACATTAGTTATGGGGTTCCAAAAAGTTATCTCATGTTAAAAATAACTCAGACGTTATTTTAAAGCCTTTATCAGCAATTATCTAAATATTTATTGTGTAACTGAAATAGAGGATCTATTTTGAGAGCTTTTGAATTATAACAAATTTGTTCCATGACCGATGGAAACTCTATATGTTTCTTTGTTTTCTGTGGTTGAAGATCGTGCCCATGATTGGTTATAACTGCAATGCAATAAACATTCCAGACATATTTTAGGTGTTCAAAGTTTTGTGAGTTTGGCTGTAAGGCTCTCCAAAAACTGCATAGGTTCCATGCATGGTACAATATGTCATAGCAGTGATTGACCCTTCAAACAACGAAAAAATATTGTACACTGGCCAAAGTACAAATAGTCCAAAAATGAAGTAGATTCTTGAAAGTAAAAGTAGCAAGAACTGCAATGAATATAGACTGATTGAGCGTTGTTATCGTTTTATTCAAGCAACACAAACTTACAATTGCTGACAAGGGTAGTACAAATCTGAAATGGTATTCCCACTGACTCTGGTTACCTATCTAGTGAAAGCACAACCTGCATATAGAACCAAATAGAACCTTCAAATAGAACCAATAAAATGTAACCATTTTAGCATCCTGCAAACAGAACAAAAGTATAAATTTAAACAAACTAATTTCAAAATAATATTATCAGGTAAGGACTATTAAATTACTGTGACAAAAATAACACAATAGCCACCTAATTTGTTTTAAACTACATGTACACCTAGATTCTAACCTGGAACCTAGAGAAATTTGATTAGTAGAGTTATTCCACAATATTTTGCATGCCATGGAGGGTACAGCTTACAAAACAATACCATACTGTAAAGAGCTCTTTTTACCAAATTTCGTTTAGTTCACTGTGGACTTGTAATGATTAAATAACTGATGACTCTTCTTTATCAAATTCTTTCAAAACTATTTCTGCCACATCTGGGAAGATTTAGTCCTTTAATCAATCTGTCATGGAGGGGACCAGAAAACCAAAGATCAAAGGGCTCTTTTGAGCCAACTCATTCCTGGTCTTAGCAAAAATGGTTAGCCAAAATGCTTGATGATAAGTTATGTTCAGATTGGCCACATATCATTAACTCAAAAAACTCAAAATATTTAACAAAAGATTAACCTGATAAGAATTGCAAGATGTTGGTGAAGAAGTTCCACAACAAAGGTAGTCTGACAGTTCATTGACACTAAATTAATCACCTAATTTAAGTGTCAGTCTTGATTTCTGGTGGTGGAAATTTTTCAAAACAGCATTTTAGTGTGTATTTGCCCAGGTTGTAGTGGTATTGTATGTACCAACACGTTTTATATTTCAATGAATAACAGACAGTTATCAATATCTAAGATGAGTTGGTTGAAGCTATGATGGTGAGCTACGAATTGTACACCAGTTATCTGCTGGCTAAATAAAGCTGGAAGTGTGCTAGCTTGAGTTTCGAAGGAAAGCGTTTAAGTCTGATGGAGTCAGTTTGCCAAGACAATCCACCCTGCACTGAAATTAGTTATCATTTAAAGTTCTTGAGACGTCATTGTCATTATTCATTTGACTGTATTGTTTATAATAATTACTTATTACTTTTATTATTAAATAACTATTATGGGTAACCGGGAATAATCCAGTATATGTAACACTGCTGCCCCTGAAATTAAATAGTATAAAAGATGAAGATATAAATAAGAATAATTTGGAAGATACCAGAGATAGGGCACATAGACAAGAGTCTTGATTGATAGCAAACACACTGCAGATAACTCTGATGAACTCTGTTTCCAACAATCTAAGATATTGAGTTGATTAAATAATTTACCTGCATTTCGATCCCATTTGGGTGACTACAATGGTCACCAAATGTTCCGCAGCTTTTAAGATTGTCAGTTTTGTTATCATGGTTAGATTCATTAAACTTGATGTCTTGTTTTGCCTGATCGATCTGGGTCTACGCGTGTAACACACGAGCGACGATAATCGGCAACGAAGTACATGTACAGATTCCATTCCACTTTATGCATTTCAGGATATCATCTGTTACTGATATTTTTCGACTTTGAGCCATTGTTATAAAGCAATAGAAGTCATTTGGCATTTCAATGGAACTAGCAATTTCATAACATTGTAAATATATACTGAATGAAGCTTTATAGCAATTGTCACGCACGCAGCGATCGTGCACCTAGCCAATATTTCTGGACTCTTAGGCTGAAACAGACTTTAGTTTTGTTCTGGGTCATTTCGATTGCCGTGTACATGTGGGCTGTATGTTTAAAGAAAGCAATATTTACTCACCAGAAATCACAAAAGCTGGAAGTCAAAATCCCCAATGGCCGCCTTGAGCTGAGGAGTTTGCAACCATTGAGCCCGTATTAAATGACCATGGAGGCCGACAAATCCGACGAATATCTCAAAACAGCAATATTTACAGTTTGGGCTCCACAAATTCTAAACTTTTTCAACATTTCTAATTCACTCCATGTATCAACTAATACCATATAAAATGTACATCCCATCTGATCTGGCGTGGACAACATTCGTAAAAATATGGTTGCCTTTTCAGGCATGTAACACGAGATGGAGGGAAGGGTAAGTACGGTGTATGCGAGCTCATTTTTTGAAAAAAAAAAATTTAGGATATTTTTTGACTAATTTTTTTTTTTCTGAAGGCCTACATTTAAGAATAAAAATTCTCTCACGGTGTTTTGCAATTATCCAGAAAGTGACGTTTGCTATTCGTGGAACTGTCTATTCGTGGCAGGTTGACCACTTGGTCAGCGGTTGCTCAAATCCAACCAATTTGTTACGTCACTTCCGCTACTTTTGCTAACGACATCACATTCGTCTACGCAGATTTCTGCTAACGCCGTTTTGCCCCTCTCCACAAAAACTCATCCATTGCTTCGCAATGAATGAGTTAAAAATTGAAATTGAAATTTAAAAACTAAACTAAAAATTTAATTTTAACACCAAACACCTATTATTAACTGTACATTATGGGAGTAGAATCTTTTTCCTTCATGTTCTAAAGAATAAAAGATACTAATTTATGCAGTGCATCATTTACTCTGAATGATGGTACTGCTTACGAAAATCCAACGCTTAAGCTGTTCTTAATTTTAATCATTCTGTGGCTATTTTATGAAAGGGCCATGGTAATGACTTTACAGTCGAATACTCTTTGATGGCCTATGTAATTTAGTAATGAAAAAAGATGTTCAGACTTCACTTCCACTTTGCTTATAATCAAACTGAAAATCATCAGTGTAAAACGCAGACTACTGGCTGCAGACCGGGATTAGCTAAGGTTAAAAAGTAGAGTAAGATTAAAATAATTATGGACTCAAGACTACCAACCTCAAATTAGTATATACTGTGTTATTAATAATAATAGTATCAGGCACTGATCCTTCTACATGTACCAATTTCATTGATATGCCTGCATCAAACCTCTGCCGAGCATTTGGCATTTCTCTTCTGTCTATCATGCATTCCTTATTTGGTGTTATACATGTAGGGATGCCTCTCTTGTTTTCAACAGCATGTGGCGGCCACTGTGTAGCCTCTATGTTGAACATGGTTGCTTGTTATTCTTAAAGTTTACTTTGGCAAGTGGTGTTTTGCTTGTGCAAGAGTTTAGTGTGAGCATTGCAGCAAGATTTCTGCAAGTGGAGAAGACATTTGCAAAGAGAATTTTGAGAATCTACATGCACAGAAATACCTCCACGGTTGATTAGCCATCCAGGACGGGAAAAGCAAGACAAATGTATGGTTGGTGAAAAAAGAAGTAAACTTGGAGAATAACAAGCAACCAGGGTGAAGGAACAGGCTACATTGTACACAGTGGCTGCATTATTTTCGAAAACAAGACCGGCATTTCTATAAAACCATAGAAGGTTCTCATGATTGATGGAAGTGAATTGTCAAATGCCAGCAAGAGTTCTGATTCGGTGATCGCATATCAACGAAATAGGTGGTATTACATGATTATTCAGGCTAAATGTAGTGAAAGACTGCGCTCCAGTCAGTCTCAAAGGTAAAAATAGTAACATCATTCAGTTGAAAAGACCATGCTTTGCGGTCTGCATTTTAATTACCCTCAGTCTGCATTTTAGTTTCACTGCATTATGCAATGCATACTGAAATTTACCTTTAGGTCTGCAGTCTGCCGACCAGATGAAAATTCTAATGTAAAATAAGCTTACTTACACTTTAAAACTGTAATCAACCCCAAAGCCTATCGCTATCAACAATGAAAATTAGAAAAAAATATTATTAGATGGCTCACCTTTTAATCTTTTCAAGAAAGTGCCTATTCTTGTGTCAGTTTCATGGTGTTCAACTTCAAATTTTCACCCACGGGTCTTGTTAATTACCTTTCGATCGTTTACGCGTTGCTTGTTATCTGACATGTTTGAAACTGAGAACGAATTTTTGCTATACCTACGGTAATTCAGAGGATATATCGCTTGAGATCTAGCCAAGTCCGAACTCACCACAAAATAATGTGAGTAAATGTCTCATTCCCAGTGCTCCTCTCGAGTGGCGAGAATCCGCTGAGTGCAGGCGCAGGACTACGTGAAGAGAGGGCTGGGACGAGTTTCTATTATATTGATTAGATTATGGATATTGATAAGATTAAAAATCTAACAGAAATGTTACCAAAAGAAAAGATACCCGGCCAAGTTTAAGAGTTTTCAGAAGAAAATTGCCCAAATGGCAACCTTGCAAAAGTTGCAAATATCAGTAGAGACCCTGGTAATTTCGAAGTCTTTCTACCCAATCAATATAAGCTCTTTATTTTAAGTGGCATTCTCAAGTGAATTAAGGCAAGGGCCACCAGCTATTCACCCGAAAAGTTAGAGGGTAGTCTATTTTTTGAAGCTTTAGTTGTAGCGGCATGAAACTTTGCCAGGTTAAAAGGGTGTCAGTTCTTGTCAATTTGAAATATCGGAGATATGCAAATTAGGTCACGTGATCACTTAAAGACAAAAAATATATTTTGCCAAATGGGAACACCTTTCTTATTTCCTTAAACTTTGGTGTTCGTTTCATAATTTTAAGGCCAGTAGACACATCTTTTCTGTGCTTGAAAAAGTGAAGATAGTTAAAAAGAAACTTTTTAAAAGGCAATCACTTTTATCGGGCGACTGGGTACTAGTACCTTGCATACGGCAGCTGAGCCTGCAGTACGTGCGGCAGTCAAAACTTAGCTGTCCTACCATAACGACACGATAATTATAATAGCCATTTTCTGTCCAGCAAACATAAATAAATACAATGCAAATGGTGCTTTGAGCTCTTCTAATAGTTAACTTGAGAATTCTGAGTTTAATTTGAGGAGGAACTACATATTTTGTTCAGAAAAGCAGAACTATTATCTTTTCTGGTGACACTCGACGAACTGCGAGCGAGGTGCCTGACTTTTGTGCCAAATTAGAAGCTTGGAGAGTCAAAATGTTTCATAATTTTCTATTTTTACAATCTGATATGGTTTTTGGAATTAGAAAAAGGCCGTTTCCTGAATATTTGATGTCGTTTCCAGTGAGAAGAGTTGTCCGACTTTGATGCCTTTCTCGTTCACTTACATTGAATTTAGGACAGTAAAGTTTTTCCCGCCTGCTGAATTCTGATTGGTCAATTCAATTTTTTGGCGCGGCAGCCGTATGCAAGGTAGAAGAAACCGTTTATTTCCAAAATCAATAAAATATTTAACAATTGCCAAGCATAGTTCCTTTGCCGTTGTCATCAGGACGTGTCTTGTACCAGTTCAGTTGAAACCTTCTTTTTATCAAGTCACGTGACTTAATTTGCATAAGTTCGACCAGTCAAAAACAATGATTTTAGAAGATGAATTTGGTTACTAAGAGTTTATGTTGTTATGAACAAAGCCTCAGAAGGTAGACCACACCCTAATTTTTTGACGACAGTAACTGGGGACCCATGCCTTAATTTACCAGACTTTTTTGAAGAGCTATCATTTTGCCATTTTCCATCTCTAAATACTTCTATTCTTGGTGAAGGCTCTCAAATTTAGTTGATTTTCAAACAAACTTAATGGAAAACAACCATTCTCCCTCTCAGTCTCACGTTTTTGCAATGGGCTATGGGACAGTGTAGCGGATACTTTTTTGGACTTGAACTTGTCACGTTTAGTTTTGCGTTACATAAGGACTTTGGACTTGTCATCACGTTATTGTAATCACGTGACATTTTGTTATTGCGTTTTTTTGCTCAGAAGAACTCTCGGGCGGGCGTGAATTGCCGCACATTGCTGAATTTTGAGAAGTGTATATCGATTCATTCGTGAATTCATTAAAGAAGTTGATAAAAAAACGGAACACAATGGGCTGCGGGACAGTCTTCGTTGGTATAACGAACGTTCAAGGAGGTCAAGAGAGCACTTGCTAGCTGAGAGCCAATGACTTATCGCCTGAAAAAAAGTCAGTCCATAAAAACAGGCGTGGGGGGCGGAAGTGGAATCTCAGGTTCCAATTAAATCTGGCCATGAATAATACGGGCTCAAGATTCGTTTTCATTATCACATTATC
>JAHPZR010000914.1:0-7500 GCA_019787425.1 Platygyra sinensis | reverse complement strand
TTAATAATAAACCCCCGAGTGCTATTTTTTGTCTCATTTTATTTCCAGGGCTGCAAATAACAGTCAGTCATCACACAATGGCTGACCAAAATTTGTTAATGTAAAGATTGTGAGTAAATCTAATAAGCTAATAAGTGATGTCTGAGAACCATTTGTTTTGTCTGGCCAGGAGTGGTGTTTACATGTAAGTAGGACAAATGTCCTTTGAAGAGAAAAAATTATTTGCAGCCCTGGTTTGGATATTTTTCCTAGCATTGTAGTTATATCCAGTTGCTTACATCATCACAGTCACCAAACTGTAATCAATAAATTTGATTGACCAGATACTCAAGTGGAGATCTTGTGTGGGAGAGAAGTAAAAATTATCTTGATCATGTCATTGAAATGAAAGGATATTTGTACACATTGTAATAACACTTTGTCTGTTTGAAGACAATTTGAATATGAAGCATCTCAAAGAAAAATAATTTAATTGGCTGTTTTTGAAATACAACTGTTTCCACGAAGAGCATTAACATCAACATCCTTACTGCAACAAAGACAACAAAACAAAACACATCAATCATGCATTCAGTACATACATGCATACATACATTTTAGTGGCTAAACTGCACATAGTCAATGTTTGAATGCAGCAATGTTGATTGCCTTTTTCGGCCTTCTGGGCCTCATCAGTGCAGTGCTGATGCTAGGATGGAGACGAACCCATAAGGTCACCCCAAACGATCCCACAGAGTGCTCAAACTAGAAAAACTAGTGAGCATGCTGGATATGTTGTCCGATTTGCCCTATATATATATACATAAAAACAGCTATAAAAATAAATGCAAAGTCACATGGCAAATAAAATTTTGAGCAGTACTGACAAGGATGCAGAGTACAAAGGGAATTTTGTATGTATAGGTAACCATACGGTTTCGTGTTCAATTTGGAATTAATTTGAACAAGCAAGTTTTTCCAAAACCTGAAATTGCACGACCCACTTCGGCGAGTGCAATTTCAGCTTTTTGTAAAACTCACAAGTGCATATTGATTCCAAATTGAATGAGAAAAACCATATAATTACTTATTAATGATATAACCGTGAAAAAAATAGTACACTTTTAGTTTTTGAAACATTGAGAACAAGATTATTGCCTTCTAGCCATTCAAATAAACACTGAAGATCATGGTTAATGTAAAAAGTTAAATTGTGTAAACTGTGTCATCAGTGCACATATTTACAGAACAGTGTTTGATACAACGTGGTAGGTCATTTATGTAGACAATGAATAACAGGGGTCCGCGGATGGATCCATGTAGCAATCCAGAAGCCATGGCAAGATCTTCAGATGACTGAGAATCATTGTGCACGAACTGCTTTCTTCCCGTGAAGTAGTTCGAATTATTATTATGCATTAAAAAATCCTCGATTTTGATTCGCTGAGAGCAGTTCAGTTTAAGTGTGATACCAGTGCAAAAAGTGTAACATCAATGCGAAAAGTGTAACATCAGTGCAAATAACAATTGGTAGTTCTGGATTATAATTGACTGAAACATAATAGGAAATTTTCTCAGCCAGTGATAGCAGGTAAAATGATGACCAAAATTATTTTGCAGAAACTTGGAAATTTTTCTCGAAGGTGAAAAAAAGGCCCCAAAAGAGATCTTGCAGCACTTCCTCCACACCATTTACATCTCAAAGGCATAAAGAGCGCGGTTGCATTTTAAATCTTAATCTTCTCAGAAAGTCCATATCTTGCGAAACTTCTTTTAAATACCTGGGTGTGGTGTTCGACAACTTTATGACTTGAAAGGCTCTTGTGGACTATGTATGTAAAAAGGTGGCGTTAAGAGTTAACATCTTGGGCCGTGATAGAAGTTTCGTGACAAAAGAGGCAGCAACACTTGTTCATAACGCTTTAATTCTTCCATTTTTTGAATACTGTGACATCGCCTGGAGTAACCTTCTACAGCAAGATATAGCTCGACTACAGCGCCTAGGAATAGATCTGTACAGATTATCACACATTGCTCTCGCTCATCTGAAGCAATAGAGTAGCTGCATTGGCCGACTCTTTCCAGCAGACGCTCTTACCACAAGGCTAAACTCGCTTTTCTCTGTCTACATTCATTAGTTCCTAGTTATTTTTCATTACATTTTACCAGATTTTTTGAGCATTCACAATTATTCCACAAGGCAAAGTATGAAGCTATCCCTACCAAATGTTAAACATGAAAAATTCTGGGAAAAAGACGTTTCTTTTTACCGGCGCAAAATTAATTTTCAACAATTAACCTTTAACATTTGTCAAAAGTGAAAACATTCAAACGTTCTGCCGCCGAGCAAGACATTCTTTTAATCATAACTTTGAGAATTTAATGATATTTTTAGGTTTAAATGTGATTTTTGCATTGTATAAATTTTTAGGCTTTTTAAAGTAGTTCTTAAATTCTATTATTTTATTTTTATTAGACTTTTAAATGTAATAATTTATGAAAATTCTTGGTGTAATTAATTTTAAGATACAGGGCCCCTATGGAGACCAGCCTTAGGGCTGAATGGGCTACCCTGTGTAAATAAAGTTTTACTTTAGTTTATTTTATGTACGTTTGCATCCCGATTTCAACACTCGTACTAGGGATCATTCGGGCACTGCGTAAATTTTTCAGGCAGGAAAGTAAAAAAGTTTCGTGTTTTTGTATTCACTCTTTTTTCGCAGCATGCAGACTGGCAATCCACATCCCATAATTTTAAACTATTTCAACCAGAGAACGTTTTTAAATTTATTTTTAATTATGAGGATTTGAAGTTTTCAATCCACGAAAACCTCATTCAGTAGACTTCTCTGCAAATGTCAAATCACAATTGTTTTGTTTGTACATATTCCCATGCAATCAGTTGCACGTGTGACAAAGTGCACAGCTGTAACCTCCAAGATGAATTATCGCCTCACCGTGCGCGAACGGCCTCTCCTCTCCTCACCTCACCTCACCTCACCTCACCTCACCTCACCTCACCTCACCTCACCTCACCTCACCTCACCTCACCTCACCTCACCTCACCTCACCTCACCTCACCTCACCTCACTCAGTTCGCCTCAACATTCTGTCGCCAGCCAGCTCTGTCGGTTGCCACAGTGGATACCGCGCACCAAACTCCTACATCCCGAATTTTTTCTCTTCTTCGCTGTTGCTCTCCTCTATAGTGTTCTAGATCTTTCCCGCCTCTGGCGCCCTTCTGGTGTCGTCGTCATTACAGGCCTTCCGTTATGGTTATATCCTTTCTTCATAATGTGCCCGGTAAAAATTCCATCTTCTCCTTCGGTCATCCTCGCTGAGGTTTTCCGGGACTTCTTGGTTGGTTATTCTCTTATGCCAACGTATCTTAAGTATTCGCGTAAGGCTTTTGTTTTGGAAGACGTCGATCTTATTTTACTTACTATTGTTCATCTTCCATATCTCGCTACCATACATCAAGACTGGTTTGACTAAGTCTTATATAGCCTGATTTTGGTACAATACAATAATACAATACAAGTTTATTGCGTAATACTCTTAGCTTCAGGTGTGACGTTACATGAAATGACACACCAGCTAGTTTACAGGTATTCCACATCAATCAAAAATTAAAATTTAGGAGTAAAACTATTGACACATATGATTAGAACTTAAGAAATATAAGTAAAGTCACAAAATACAATCTAAAAATGATCAAATATTAAAACCCAAGATGCAATAACAGTAATCCTATGTGCAATCATTAGTATGACAACAGATAGAAAATTTGCTTAAAAAAAACCAAAAAGACAATTTTTTTAATGCTATTTTTGATAGCTGTGAAAATTTGATAGTTCTGTCTGACTCTGATAGCAGGTTCCACAGCTTTGGTGCTAGGTAATACCACGATTTTAATCCATAAGTTGTGGTATTGACCTCCGGCATTTTTGAAATATCGGTTCCTCTCAGATCGTATCTAGTTTTTCTAAAATCTAGTGGCTTTTTTATGCTTTTAGGAGCATAATCGTCGTCGACTGATTAAGTCAGTGCTCTTCTACAATGATGTGCCCTTCTACAATGATGTGCCCTTCTACAATGATGTGTGATTGTTATTTTGTGCGAACTGCTTAGAGTTAGACACAGTTGGCTTCCCAGCAAAGATCATAAGAAAAATAGCACTCTATCCTAATGCCATCCAGCAAAAGCCATTTGTAATACCTCCCATCACTAATACCTTTCCGATTGGATGAGAATGTGCCACGGGTCGTGGGTCAAAACTCACTAACCTTCTAGGGCGAACAATTAGCTCACTAACTCCCTAGGGAAACAATTACTTGAAATTTCGACCTGCACGTGATCATGTTTTGTCCCTTGAAACAGCGGCAAATTTACTGTGCCAGCCAGCGTAAAGCAACCTATTTCTTTACGAAAGCCGAGGAGAGCGTTCCGACTTCCAACTTCCCACTTCCAACTTCCGCCTTTCAACCTCCCACTTCCCACCTCCCACTTCCCACTTCCCACTTCCCACTTCCGACTTCTCACTTGCCACTTGACACTTGCCACTCGCCACTTTCCACTTCCCACTTCCCATTTCCCACTTCCCTCTTCCCACTACCCACTTCCCATTTTCTACTTCCCACTTTCCAGTTCCCACTTTTCACTTTCCACTCCTCACTTCCCACTTCCCACTTCCCACTTCCCACTTTCCACTTTCCACTTTCCACTTTCCACTTCCCACTTCCCACTTCCCACTTCCCACTTCCCACTTCCCACTTCCCACTTCCCACTTCCCACTTCCCACTTCCCACTTCCCACTTCCCACTTCCCACTTCCCACTTCCCACTTCACACTTCCCACTTGAAAATTTAAAGCATCAATCTTCGACATGCAACTTTTTTCCCTGGATATTGAGTCAAACTTAATTATATTACAATCATATAAACTGTTGTTTTTCTGCATCGTAGCTTGACTTAGAATGAGTTTGAATACAATGTATATCACAATGTTCATCACTGCTGTTTGTGTTATATTCTTAGCCAAATCAGACGTCAGATTCCAGGCCAGTCAATATTTGCACCCTTTTTTATTCATTAAAAAAAACTTACATTACAATAAAACGTAGAGTAAAGTAAATTCTATGCAAAAAGAAAACTATAACACTTTAAAGAGTGCAATAGATATAGGATAAATTATTGCTAGGCGCTACTAATTACAAATTTGAAAACCGTGACAGCTTTGACACAAGGTATTTAGATTAATTTGTCCCATTGAGAGGTAGGTGATGGCAAAATTTCTGGAACAAAATCTTTTAATATAAGGGATTTCCATTTCTCATTAAAGAGCTTGGCAGTTTTGTTTTTTTATTGCAATGTATCTTTCAGTCATTATATTTTCTTGGAGTTGTGAGAAGAGTAACCATTGTTCATTTAAGTTACATTTATAAGTGAAGTATTTTGCCACCAGCAAAGCCAAGCTTAGGGGTTGATGGTGTTTGAGTGGGTTTGTAGGTCCGCATAAAATTGTTGAGTCTGGTAACTGAATGTTTACATTAGTGACTTGCGACCACCAATCAAAAACATCATTCCAAAAAAAGGCTACAGTACATGGGAACACTTTAAAAGCATGTGCTGTATTGTGTGCTGTTCACTTTAACATAGGTAGCATCAATCATCAGGTATAATGTTTGCTCTTTTAAGTTTGTCTGTAGTGTAGATGATATTGAGGTTTATTTTGAATAGAAACATTATCAACTTTGTATTGTTCGCAACAGAAAAAGGCCATTTACATAAGTTTATGATTTCAGAAGGCTCCACTCCATAACTAATAATTCGGTTTTCATTGGTACGTGGTTGATATTTGTTCTCGACAACTATTTTGTGCAGAGCAGCGTTGGAAAGATTTTCTTCATTGTCATACCAGTTCTGTTTCTGTGTTTGACTCTGTCTTCCAATAGGCGAAATTTTCCATTTATTTTTAATTGCACTGAGAAGTCCGTAGAACACTGTGAAAGTGGATTTAACTTTAAAAAGATTGACAAATTCTTGATACGTTAGGAGTTTTCCACTACTGGGAGTTAAGAGGTGTTTAACTTTTGTTACACCCGCCCTGTGCCAGGACTCATAAAATATTGGCTTGGTTGCAATTTTTATTTCATGGTTGTTCCATATTATGGCATCCTAAGGGTCTGTTTTTTCTTTATCTACTTGAGCTTTGATTTTCTTTACCATTTCCCAACATTTAGAATATCTGAATAGAAGCAAGGAATGTTCTTTAAAACTGAGTTCTTTAGTTTTATAATTGCATGATAGTAAGAACTTAAAACTGCCTAAGTGTCGAGTCATGTAATTTGGGATGATTTTTTACGGTGCGTTGACTTCTGTATTAAATCTTCTCACCCATGAAGCTTTCAAGGCTTTATTCATGGACTCAAACTCACTCAGTTTTAATCCGCCCATATTCTTGTCTCCAATTAATGTATTTGTTTTGATTTTATGTGGTTTGTTATCCCATATAAAATCCAATATGACTTTATCAACCCTTTTGCTGAAATTTTCAGGTAATGATAAAACTGAAGGGTTGTACATTTGTTTAGACAACGCGAGTGACTTGACAATGTTGATCTTCCCAAGCAGAGTCAGTTCTTCCTCTTCCAAGAATTACGGATTTTTTTCCAAGTCTTCTAGTTTCTTTTCAAAATTAAGAGTTTCACATTTGTTTCCATCTTTCGAGGAGTGGATACCTAAAGCATAAACACAATTTGCTGGCCAGAGAAACTCGAAAGGTGTGTCACTCCTTGTTGCCCAGGAACCCAACCACATGGCCTCTGTTTTTTATTTATTCCGTTCTAAGCCTGAGCAGCCTCTGAAATTTTCTAATGTCGCAAGTGACGTCTGCACTGACACTAGATCTCTGAGAAGAAGAGTGGTGTCATCTGCATATAGGGTATTTTTTATTTCCTCGTCTCCAACTTTTATTCCCTTGATGTTGCTATCGGTTTGAAATGCAAGATTAAGCAGTTCTATGCCTAGAACGAACAGGAGTCCTGATAACGGGCAGCCTTGTCTTACTCCGCGTTTAAGGTTAAAAAAAGGGGATGCAAAACCATTGTTTGTAACACAGCTAGACATCAGTATAAAACACTATAACCAATCTTTTGAAATCTTGCTTGAAGTTAAAAACATCCAAGACTTTGTTCAAGTACTCCCATTCGATTGAGTCAAGAGCTATCTTTAAGTCAAGAAAAAGGGCGATGCCTTGTGTTTGCTTTGCTTTGGTATAGTCAATAAAATCAGAAATTAGTCTGACATTTTCGCCAATGTATCTATTCTTAACATCGCCGGTTTGATTTGGACTTATGACGTCTGGGAACACTTTTGCTAGTCTGTTCGCTGTTACTTTTGGGGCAATTTTATAGTCCACGTTTAGCAAAGTAGCTGGACGCAAGCTGTTTAGAACATCGCTGGGTTTGTCTTTCTTTGGTAGAAGAGTGATAATGCCTCTTTTCTGACAAATCGACAGTTC
>JAHPZR010000913.1:12500-14829 GCA_019787425.1 Platygyra sinensis | reverse complement strand
CAGTGGATACATCTACTTAGAATACTTGGAAAACTTGTTGATGATAAGGAATATTCATATACTGAACTAGAAAACTTGAACTGGGAGGAAAAGTCTAGGTTGATTCAGAGTGATCCTGTGACATGTGCACGACATTTCGATTATCAGTTTGACCATTTTTTTAAGACACTTTTTGTCGAGTGGGGCTACTCCATTAGAAAAAATTGCAGACTGGTTTTACAGAGTTGAATATCAACAGAGAGGCTCGCCTCACATTCACATGCTAATATGGCTTGAAGATGCACCAGTACCGGTATATGGATGTGATGATGTCAGAGTTGTCACTTCATTTATTGATGGAATAATCACTTGTAAAAAATCAGATAATGACCCAGACTTGGAGCATCTTGTCAATAGACAAATTCACAGGCATTGTCAAACCTGTCATAAAAACTTGAAAGCTGAATGTAGGTTTAATTTTCCACAACTGCCCATGAAGTCAACAAGTATTTTACAACCTCTTGGTAGTGATGTCTCTGAAACTGACATTAGAAAACATAAAGATAGTTGGAAAAACATCAGTAACCATTTGAATGACATGAAGGAAGGTCAAGACATCTCATTTGACCAATTGTTAACTAATCTGAACATCTCTGAGCAAAACTACCATCTTGCTATTCATTCAAGTCTCAATGCTTCCACCATATTTTTGAAAAGAAATCCTAATGAGCTAAGAGTGAACAACTATAATAGTGCTTGTCTGAGTGCTTGGAGGGCAAATATGGATATACAGTATGTTCTTGATGTTTATGCTTGTGCAATGTATATTGTATCATATATTTCAAAAGCACAGAAGGGAATGAGTCAGCTTTTACAAAAAGCATGCAATGAAGCCAGAGAAGGAAACTCTAGTATAAAGCAACAAGTAAGGGACATTGGAAATAAATTTTTGAATAGTGTTGAAATAAGTGCCCAGGAAGCAGTTTACATAGTTCTTCAGCTGCCAATGCGAAAAAGTTCCAGAAAAGTGATCTTTATCAACACTTCACCTCCTGAGGATAGAGTCTGCTTGTTGAAACCAATGAATGAAATTGAAGAGATGGATGATGATTCAGAAGAAATTCACTCTGGTGGTCTATTAAACAGGTATATACAAAGACCAGCCAACCTTAAAAATGTTTCACTAGCTGATTGGGCTGCACTGTATGACTCCTGTCAAAAACAATTTATTAAGAAATCAAAAACTATCGATACAGACAACCTTCCACTTGAAACTTTAGATGAAGATGAAAACGAAGACGATGAACTTTTTGATAGTGCTGACAAGGCCAGAAGACCTGGAAAAAAAGAAAACCCAAAGCAGCATTCAACACCAAGAATAATAAGAAGTGTTTGGTTTAATGTAAAATCATACCCAGAAAAACACTACCGTGAACTTATTATGCTTTTTACTTCATGGAGAAATGAAGAAAATGATTTAATAGGAGCCTACTCTTCCTATCAAGAACATTATATATTTTTAAAATATGAAATAGATAAACAAATGAAGAAGTATGCTATTTGCAGTGAAGATCTTAGTGAGATTGAAAAACATTTAAACACTACTGACTGCAATGACAAATTGTTTGATTTCGTAGCACCAAACACTCAAAATATTGAACTGCAAGATGAAGTTGAAGGTATGGAGGATATACATCCAGATTTCAATGAAAACTATGATCTGTCAGATGACCTTGGTATTCCATCAACGTACATCATTACGCGATGAGCCACTGATATTAAATGAATTGCCAGATGATGATTATTGTCAAATGGTCCAAACATTAAATAAAAAGCAGAAAGAATTTTTTTATCATATTTTGCACCAGATTAAAACCTCAGATATCCCATTTTATTGCTTTCTAAGTGGAGGAGCTGGTGTTGGCAAATCACATCTTACAAAGGCCCTATATCAGGCAGCAGTTAAGTATTACAATACTAGAACTGGTGATGATTTTCACCAGATCAAAGTGATGCTTTTAGGTCCAACTGGTAAAGCTGCTTATAATATTAAAGGCAATACTGTTCACAGTGCATTTGCTATTCCTGCCAATCAGTCATTAAAAAATTACAAACAACTTGATTCAAGTAGACTGAACACCTTGAGAAGTCAATTTGGGGGTGTAAAATTAATTTTTGTGGATGAAGTATCAATGGTAGGAAATAGTATGTTTACCATACAACTAAACAATAGGCTTAAAGATATAAAAGGTTGTAAAGAGGATTTTGGAGGTGTCAGTATTATTGCCATTGGTGATTTGTTCCAGTTAGAACCTGTTATGGATAGTTATATTTTTAAAGATGCCCAAAG
>JAHPZR010000913.1:0-7500 GCA_019787425.1 Platygyra sinensis | reverse complement strand
TCTGCAGATCATCTGCAGAATGTCTGCAGAATGTCTGCAGAATGTCTGTAGAATATCTGCAGAATGTCTGCAGAACGTCTGCAGGGATGATCTGCAAAAAGTCTGCAAATTTGCAGACGCTCTGCAGATGAAATCAGCCTATCATGTTAAACAAAATGACCACAAAATGCACCAATCAAACAACGTTTATTTAAAAGATAGACAGAGGAGGTCGGTCTGTTATTCATCAAAAGCAATTAATGTTGACAGGTAAGCAAATAATATTAGTAGCAGGAATTTAAAGTATTTTTCTTAGCGTGACTAGTAGTATAGTAGTTGGGGGTTCGAGATCATTTTCCAAACTTATTTTTTCTGCGCTGGATTTTCAACCATTAACCAAATCTGATTCAAATTATAAATAATAAAATCTGAACCAATACCAAACCAAAATCTGAACCAACACTGAAACCAAATCTCAAAATCAAATCTCAAATTAATATATAGAAATTATAATATAATCATATAATATTTTCTAACATTATATTATATATGAAAACCAACAATAAAAAAAATATTATAGGAAATCAGCATGATTTGATAATGAAATGTAAAATACATAGTTTGAAATGTAAAAGAGATAGTTTGATTGGATCTATCAAAGAAGATTTTGAAAATCTGAAAATAACATTACTAGAATTAATCAAACAAATTAATTTGATTGAAAATGATTATAATGAGGTTTATAAATTAAATAATGAAATTGAAAATGATCCTGCTACTCATTCTGCTCCTTATTCTGGTCCTTTTTCTGGTCCTATTTCTAGTCTTTTTCCTTGTCCTAAATTAAATGATAAAATTGAAAATGATTCTGATCATGGTTCTGATCATAGTTCTGAAAATGATTCTGATCATGGTTCTGATCATAGTTCTGAAAATGATTCTGATCATGGTTCTGATCATGGTTCTGATCATAGTTCTGAAAATGATTCTGAAAATGATAATTAATTATTTATTCTATAATGTCCATATGCATAACTTGTTTTTCCATCTTCATTAATATATCTCTTGTCATCAAAACAGCTCAGGGATTTCTTATTTATCTCATAGCTTCCCAAATTATGATTCTCACTTCTTATTGTTTTCATCTTATGAAGCAACTCTTTGTTGTTCATTAATACATCTCTGTAGTTATCATGAGTAATATTATTCCTGATAATGTTCTTCTTTATTCCTTTTGCTGTCTTTTCACCTTTTCCATCTTCTTTGATATAACTGTACATCTTAGATCTCAAACCAACAAACTCAACAATTGGAATACCGCCAGCTTCATCCTTGAATTTACCAATTACTTTCTTATTTGTTTTGTCAAAGTATTTTGATTCTTCTTGGTATCCACTGAAATCAAACTTACTCTTGTCTTTCCAAAAGTCTTCATAAACATCTTTAGCTTCTATCTCATAAGTCAAACTGTCTGTATCAGTGAAAAGAAGTCTTGCTTTATTTTCATATTTATTTTTAATATAATTATAATGGAAATCATACATCAGTGTCTTGCTCAGATCAAGGATGCACATTCCAACATAGGCTGGTCTATTGAGAGTTAGTGTTTCTTTGATCTTATGAACAGCAACTAGATTTTCGTTGAATATCTTGCTGCTGACATAGGTTGGCTTACTAGCTAGTTTCAATAGTTTCTTTTCATCCGTCACCGATCTTACATCTACCCGCTTTCTGATATTTTCCATCGTTTTACCGAATACACTGTTATTCATTAGCTTGAAGAAGTCTTTCTCAAAAGCATTTTTTGCATTCTTTCGTTTTTCTGTATTAAAATCAATGTATTGCTTTAACCATGGGGATTGATTAAACTCAAGTACTCTGTGGACTTTGCTTACTTTCAGACCAAGATCAATATATAATTGGAGGTTCCTGTAATGCAAAACATATTTTTCTTTCTTCTCCAATGTTGGTATTAATTTACTTACTAAACCAGTTGATATCCCATATTTCTCAGCAATGTTTTGGCAGAACTCAGACAACATATCTTTTACCACTCTCACTTTTTCTGGTGCTAATGGATAGTCATTGTGAAGGTCATGCAACTCATCAGGATACTCAAGATCTACTTCCAATATCATACCTTTCTTGCTGTCTTCTTTGTACTTAGCAAGGTCTATCTTACCAATCTGTTTTTGTGTCATCCATCTGAATCTGCCCGTTGGTAAATACTGGCTCATAGCCCAACTGTAAAGGTTATTAGCATCAAGATACATGATATACTTTGAGGGCGCCTTCTCATCATATGTTTTCATGTACTTATTATTTGCTTTTCCATAACGGTTGGCTATATAGCTGATTCCACCACGCAGACCTTTCTCAATGAATTGGAACATATCAATATCAGTCATTAGCTCTAATTTTATATTAGTCATCTTCAACATAGAATCCCATGATAAACCAGGAGATGTGAAATAGTGGCATGGATCAAGTTTATAGTATTCAATACATGTTTTCCTGAAGTTTTCGAATACATCAGCTAACAAAAGGATATCAGATTTCAAGTACAAGTCATGATACTCACCCATATTTTTAAGAGAGAATGTATTCCACACATTTTGAGCATGTTCATAGTCTTCATCTGAGATATGTTTATTGTTTAATATGCTGTAAAATGCTTCTTTTGATGGCAGCTGTTGTTTAAACTTTTTAAAACTATCCATGAAATCATATGGATAAACACCCTTTTTAGCCATCATAGTTAGCTCTTCACCTTCAAATACTTCTGATGTATATTTTAGTGATTCTCTTGGTAGATTACTCACTAGTTTTTCAAGACTGGAACTCATAAACTGGAAACTATCAAGAAAGGTTAGATGATTGCCAAGCATGAAAGCCATGTACTTTTCCATATTGTTGGGGATTGCATTGATTGTCATCTGTTGCTCTTCTCCTTTTTTATTTTTGTATGTATGTTTCTTGGCAATGGCTCCAATCTCTTGCATAATGAAATGACTGTCATAACCTCTTAAATTATGGAATATAACTGGTATCTTTATTTCTTCTGGTTTTATTCTGAGTTTTAGATTGCATTCTTGATGGGTGGAGCCTCTGTATTTACCAGTGATATGACAGTGATCTCGAACTTTGATATCTTCATTGTTATATTTTTTATTGCAAATATGACATTCATCAGCTTTTTGAAATTTCTCTTCATCTTTTTTTGTCATTCTCAATTGTTTATTGAATTCTTTTTTCATAACTTTTTTGCAATATTTGACTTCCTCCAGAATTTATATACAGCTTTTTTACCTCTGTACGTCTTGGTAGGTTTGCTATATTCATCATCATAGCAGCAGACAACTTTGTACCCATATCCACAATCTCTATGCTTTTGGTATGCATCCGTATATGATTTATCATTATTAGGTTGGCAACTTGATATCTTTTCTGTCATAGCCTCAAAGTCAGCGTAGATCCCAAATGGCACAGGCTGTTGTTTATGAAAATTATTGAATTTCAATATATTGTTGGATTTGTCTGGCATTTTTACTGCCTGTGTTCCATTTAATTGAATACAATTATCTTTATGATCAGTCAATACTCTTTCAGAGCTGAAACATTGTAGACAATGCATACAAAAGTGCTTTCTTTCCTTATGTTTTGTTTGATTGAACATGAACCTGTTGAAATCTTTTATCAACACATAATGTTTATTATCATTTTCAGTTATCAATAATAAATTCATCTGTTCATCATATTTTTCTTTTGGCACAAAGATGGGATATGGTTGCTTGTTTTCGTATCCAAATACATTAATATTAATCTCATTTTGCTTTTCAATTTTGTTGTACTGCTTAGTGGTTACTGGAAATTCAATTCCTGAATAATCTAAATTTTTAACATATGCTTTGTCTCATTTTTTGATCCTCTGTGGGTACTTGTCTTGCGGATTCAAATGTCTGATATGGCACCATCTGAAACATTCATTATCCTCATTTTTCATGTTTATTAATCCCTTTTCACTGTTTCTAAGCTCCTGTGGAAGTTTGATATATGAAGAGCCCTTCATTGGTTGATATTGTACAATATTAAGATAATGATTGTCAACAGATTCAATGGTCCAACCAGAACCCTCAGATATCCATTGAGCTATAATGTTCAATATTTGTTGTTTTGATGCTTCAAATGAATTAAAGATTTCGACATTATTAATGATTGTTTGAGGTTTGCTGTTGAAGTATGCTGTTTTATACACTATTTCATCTTTTGCTAATTTTTTGAATGTCACTTTAAGAGCTTCAACAAATTTCAGACCTTTCATGGATATGAGTATACTCACAATATGCTGTTCAATGGCCTTTCTTGGGCAATTGTGAACAATAGCTCCCATATTCGGCTGTCGGTAACCTGTCGGCCAACTGTCGGCCAACAGGTTACCAACACATTACCGACACATCACCGACAGTCGGCCGACACTGTTAAGTAGAGCACAAATCCACTAAAAAAGAGTAAAAATAAATAGAGTCAAAAACTTTTCCGGTTGAAAAAAGTAAATTGAAATCTGTCGATCGTACGGGATCTCTCTCCTTGATCCTATTTGAACTGTAAAATAGGTTTTTTTACTCCTACTCCTGACTGCACATACCAAAATGTAGTGGCAACTTTAGTACCCATTTCTCATATCTTTGTTTTTACACAAACTTCGGATTTAACCATTTTGGGGCAACAAATACGCAAAGCTAAAAGTAATTTTCCAATCGCCCTATAATGTATTGCAAAACTATAGTTAACAGTACTTCATGTATGTCTGAACTAGAAAAAACTTTTCAAAATGGCAGATAAATGAATAGGAACCAATTTGGGCAAGTATCGCAAGTCAACGCTAAAACAGTGGACAAAAGCCATACTAGTATCGAAAGTGCTCAGCAAGGTATTGTTATGAAATGACTTAAACCTTTTTTTATGTAGTTTAGAAGCAGAAGACAAGTAAATGTTTACGATCATATTTGTTTGCCCCACCGACAGGTTATCGACACATTACCGACAGGTTGCCAACAGGTCACCGACTGTCGGCCGACAGTCGGCCAACGCTTTGGCCTCAAACATAACGCAAACTGTTGGCTGTCTGTCGGCCGACAGTCGGCCGACAGTCGGCCGACAGTCGGCCGACTGTTGGCCGACTGTTGGCCGACTGTCGGCCGACTGTCGGCCGACTGTTGGCCGACTGTTGGCCGACTGTCGGCCGACTGTCGGCCGACTGTTGGCCAACTGTTGGCCAACAGTCGGCCGACAGTATATTTTGGGAACTATTCTTCACTATTACCCTTTCTTGTGTTTTGTAGTTGCGCTAGAGGGTCTTTGTCATTTTTAATTTCAATTTCAAAAGACTTTGTGTATCCTTTCAGAGCTTTGGCTGCTTCATTTATCTTTGTCCTTGGTAATGGTGTTGGTTTTTTAGTCCTTGGTTTTGGTGTTGGTTCTTCTGGTATTGGTGATAGAGTTGGTTTGTATTTATCTCCAAACTCTTTTGGTGGAAGAATTGTTTTGTATTCATTATCATCCCTAAATTCTGGTGGTGGAAGAATTATATTGTCTTCATACTCTTGCACCATCTGCTTTACACTTTTCCTTGGTAATGGAACTGGTTTGTAATCATCCCTGAATTCTGATGATGGAAGAATTATGTTGTCTTTTTTGGGTTGCTGTTTCACATTTTGCTGCAATAACAGGTTGATTAGCTGAGATTTGGTTAGTTTTGAGAGATCGCTTTTGTTCATATAATTAGTTGAGATAATTTTTTCTGTCATTTCTATATATTTCCTATATGTTTTTTATTCTTAAGTCAATTAACGAACTGCGTTTAAATCTGAAATATCTAGAAACAATAATGTTCTTAGATATTAAAAATAGAATAAATGCAATCAATACACCCCATTTTCGGCTTTATTTTTGGCTTCATTTCTGATATGTTTCTTCGACCGGAGATGAGTCCATTTTCCAGCCAATGAGTAATCGCTGTTTCCACAATCAGGACACAACCATTGTTTGTTCACCATATACTTATTCTTAGATTGATGATAAGCTTGAATTCTTTCTTCTTCAGTGAAGTATTTTCTGGTCTTCCCATTTCTATATATTATTACTATATTTTTCTTCTTATATCGTTAATGATGCGTTTGAATGTTTTGACAGTTTATAGTGTGGTTAAATCCCTCATTGGAATCCAACTGTTGAAATCATCACTATATCCCTTCCATTTGACTAAAGCTTGTTTCTTCTTATAATCTCTACGAATGACTTTATCAATACGGAAAACATCTTGTCTGGCTTTCAATAATTCGGGTTCATAGAAACTCCCTTGAATATCTTCACCTCTGAGATCTTTTATTTTGTATGTGATTGGATTAGTGTATTGGATCTTATCAACTGTGAAGACTTCTTCTGTCCAATTTGGTGTATAACCCTTATCAAACACATTCCGTTTGTACTTGGATATTCGAACCTTATCACCTATTTTGAATTTTGGTTTCTGTTTTGATGTTTCCATATCACCAAATAGATTGAAGTAAACAGTTCCTTCATTCTTCTTTTTACTGGCTTCAATGGGTGTCATCTTTGTGCTTGAATGTTTTGTGTTGTTGTACTGTTTTACTAGTTTGGGGAGAATATCGAGATACATTGTATTACCTTGAACTGTGAACTGTTTCCACATTTTGGATTTAATTGTCCTATTCCATCTTTCAACCACTGAGGACTTCTCTTCATTCTCGGTGGAATACATAAGTATCCCATTTTTCTCAAGCAAGTCCTTCAAGTGTTTGTTATAGAACTCTTTACCCTTATCAACCCATAGATATTGTGGTTTTCTGCCTTCCTTGAATATCGTTTTGAATGCTTCAGTGACAGATTCACCTTTCTTATCCTTCAATGGTACAATCCAACCGTATTTGCTGAAGACATCAATAACCATAAGAAGATATCGGTAACCTTTATTCCATTTACTAAACTGCTGCATTTCAACTAGATCACTTGCCCATATTTCATCAATATGATTTGTGATTACACGCCGCTGAGTGAACTTGCGTTTTATGGGTGCATGTAATTCATCAGCTAATTTTTCTTGCCAGTTTTCTTCACTCAGCGGCTTTTTACGTTTTTTGACTTCTTAACACCCATTCCTAATTTTGATTTGGCTGCAATGGCGTTGCGAGCAACAGCATGTCCCCATTGTCTTTCTTTCCAAGGAATAGCATCAAGAGCCTTGACCATCTTACGATCTGCATCATTCTTGCATTTTACTTGGTCACTCTTTGGTTTATTACCACAAACTGAGTAATCAACATCATGTTGCATGCTGACAGCATCTGTTTTACCTGTCGGCTGTTGATATATCTCAAGTATCTGACCAGTATTAGGATCATACCTCAATTGCTGTTCCAGAGGGTTTCCAGGCCCTGTATACCTATGTCCAGGCATTACAAAACCCTTCTTTGGTGCAACCTTGAGAATAGCATTGTGAAT
>JAHPZR010000911.1:0-14213 GCA_019787425.1 Platygyra sinensis | reverse complement strand
TTTGATGGCATGTTTGATACACTTCAAAAACGGTGTAAATTAGAGACGCTAAAAAATTATGTGTATCCAACAAGTCATTAACAAAAGCTGTAGTTTCAGATAGTTGTAAGAAAGACCTTGAGGGTTTTATAAAACTCTCCAGATAATATCAAAAAGAAGCATTTCAACTTGTTTACTCAGCAGGTGTTCTAGGAAAACGTAAATACCAAAGTGTAAGACAGGCTCTCTCAATGAAAAATCATCCGTCTAAAGTAGGGGCAAAAACCAGAATCACCCTTTCGTCAGGATTTAAAATGCCCAAAACTTCTCACCTACAACAATCTTATGGCAGAGGTAAAGCGTATCGACATTGGAAAAGTTTATGAAATTGACGAAAATTATGTAGCTGGAATTGATTCAGATGAAAATGTTAATGGTGCCTATAGAGATCTCAGGGAGTACCTTCCACGCCTAGCCAGATTTTATTTACAGAAGAACACAAAGGAAACCTTGAAGTGGTTTGGGGAGACTGAGGGCACATTCCTAGTTGCATTCGGGGGTGACGGTTGCCCCTTCGGGAAACATGAAAGTGCCTGCTCATTTCTAATCAGCTTTCTTAATGTAGGTAGGAAAGTCATGTCAAGTAATGACAACTTCATTGTCTTTGGAGCAAATTGTCAGGAAACATCTCCCGTTGTTAAGAAGTATGTCAATTCAGCTGTTAGACAAATTGTAGATTTGGAGGGGAAAATTTTTGAAATTGAAGGTCTTTCAGTCACATTTAAAATCAAGGAGCTTCCAAATGATATGAAAATGGTTGCCATGCTAGCTGGAGAGCTTAGTATAAGTGCAAGGTATTTCTCACCATTTGCCAACGTATCCAAAGATGACTGTACAAATTTAAAAGGCACATTTGGGGTGGGAAGAGGGCACACATGGGAACCATGGAAGTATGAACAGAGGGTTGCTGTGGTTCAAAAGGTTGACAATTACAAAGAAACACTTGCAAAACAGAAGTGTCCCAGAAACAAATGCGACCTAAGATCACAGATTTTATTGCAAAGCAAAAGAGCCGACAAGAATTTGTGCCTTTGGTGGGAAAAATTGTCGAAAAAGCTCCTGTAGAGCCTTTGCATTTAAAACAATAATGCGTGGCAGTATTTTTTCAGGGAGTTTTAAAAGAGTCAATCAGAAAAAGTAAATTGCCAAAAACATGCAAGAAGTTTTCAGATGTGCCTGTTGATAGTGCATTTTCACGGGTAATAACATCTTTGCAAATGGAAGTGAAATGTAAATGCCTGGCAAGGAAGGTAAAAGAATGGTTTGATGACACTCAGGGACTTGGTGTTGATTTAACCTACCGTTTTACTGGGAAGGACTCTAAACGTTTTTGTCACAATTTTATGTTGTTAATCAAGTGGTTGAGTCATGAAAATGATTCACACCTTGAAAAGCAAAGAGTTCTTGTATTTGCCTACTTGGGGCTAAGGCTAAGGGATGCTGTATCTTTATTCAACAGGTTTGCTACCACAGAGGAGCAATTAAGTCAGCTAGCCCAAACTGCAATTGAGTACTTTCGAGTAAATGCCTTGTTTGTTGAAACCTCGGTCAACCCAACTGTGTGGACATTAGGGCATGTAGTGCCTGTCCATGCCAGACAAGTTTTTGAACAATATGGTCAGGGACTGGGTACAGTCACCATGGAAGGGCGCGAGGCAAAGCACATATTTTTGAAGAGATTGAGCGAGAATACAACGTATCAAAGGCGTTGGGTTGAAATACTAAAGCATGAGTTCATAATGATGGTCTGGTTGCCAGAACAAGGCTTTAAAGTCTCTGAGAACAAAGTGCAAAATGCAGCCTACATCCCACCGAGGGTTTTCAGTGACCCAGCCTACTGTTACTGTGGGTTGTTGAAAGCATGTTCAACTGCTGCGAAATGTACCTTTTGTATTGACCCAGTAATGCGTTTAATTGAAAAAAGTATCACAGATGGCAAAATTACTGCTGAATTGAAGTAGAGGTTGTCATAAGTAGCTACCTGATGTGGTGCATTTTGTTGGTGGTTATAGAAACTGGAAATGGTAAATTTACTGCAGAACTGAAGGGGTTTTACAACTTTACATAATACACCTGAGAAAAGAATTGGAAAGTGTTATTGTTTCTGTCACCTTAGTAGTGCACTGTAGTGGTTACCCTCAGAGATTACAAGTATTCTGTAATTTTAGGACACAACCTTTGATTGTCTGTTAAGTGTGTTTATTACAAGAGAAGTTTGTTACATGTAACTTTGAATAAAAAGATGAAGTTTCAATTTGAAGTTCTAGATACAACCCTAAGGTTCTTCAATTTGATGTATTAAATATGTCTTATCTGACAATAAAACTGTCATTTTGTACAGCATTTAACAAATGTTTTAAGGTATTCATTTTGCTTCAATCAAAATTCACATGGCTTGTCTTAAGGAGGCTCGAAAGGGTTTTTCGTTGCTATATTGTTTGTGAAACGATGAAAGATTACAAAGAAGGATGTTTAATGGTGTGGGCAAACTATATGTCTCCTTGCAACTCTATTGTTGGGCTATACTTTAAGGGTACTTGTGACGTCATATCAGTTGCCATGGCAACGCACAAGGTCCACAAAAGCGTCCTCTAAATTTCAGTTTTTGTAAATTATCTGAGAAACTAATTCGGTGACCTACCATTTTTATTTCTTTGTTGGAAAGTTTCCTAAATTCTTCAACTTTTCAGACAGTAAGGAAAAAATTTATCTAGTAGAATTAAATATATTTAAAGAAAACGCGTTTTATGGCTTACAGAAAATTCCACTAGATAATTTTCCCCGAAACTTTTATATCTGAAGTGCCATCGTGAATGGTGCGTGCATGCAAAAAATCAAGATAGGTCACCGAGCAAACTTTCGAGCTAAAAACAAATGTTTTCCGCAGACTTTATTTCCGGTTTCGCGCGATTTTACGCAGCATTAACTTCCGGTGTACTGATTTTAATACTGATTCAGCTGACGCGTGCATCTTAGTTATGGCGTGTGTAGATTGCACGCGCGCGCGCACCTAAAAACCCTTTCGAGCCTCCTTAAATGGGGCTAGACAGGGTTAACTTTGGGTGTGAAAATTTATTGGTAATTGAGTGTGGCTGAGAACATTACTTTTTCTACTTAAAAATGTAATTATTATAGTACACTCAAAATACTGAAAACAAGTGGACAAGTCAAAAAGGGGTTCAAATGGTATTGACAATTGAGTTTCTGTCCACAGGACCAAAGGCAATTATTATAAAAAATGATCAGTACCCAATCACTTTTTTAACAGACCAATTTTTTTGTAATGTAAATGCACTTGGCTCTCTTTATGTACAGTACTGTAGGTTGGACACCCCTCTCTTCAACAGAAAAGTTAGCTGCTCCCAGCCTGGCAGAATTTCACTGGTTTCTTCTGTAATTGAATTCTCTCCCTTGGGTGAACAACAGCTAAAGCTGGCCAGTTATAAGAAAGTTGTAAAATGTGGCTGAGCCAGAGGATGTTCTTATTTTAACCCACACATTTACTTAATTTTGGGGCAAATCTCAGCCTCGGTGTTCTTATAGAAAAAATGATTCTTATAAACAAAACAGTGCATCTGGCTTAGGGACAGATCAAGGTACTTACTTAATATAAGAAAAACTATTAACAACTTGGAATTTTGCCATTTATTTCAAATAAACATACATGTATCTTGTTTATAAGGCCTGATATAGCATTTCTGAACTGGAAACATGGGACCCCTATGGACTTGTCCCATAGGTGCTTTTTATGCACCTGTCAATGTGAAGCTGCAGGAGGGGGGGAGGCCAGGCATAGGAGGGGCATTTCAACTTAGCTGAGAGTTTTTGTTCAAATGCCCTACTGTAGCTGTACAGTGCATTTGTGGATGGTCAAAACAGTCACACAACTTCTATAAAATTGTGTTAGAAAGTCCACTGAAATGGTCAAAAGTCCCCAAAAGTCCTCTGCTTATGCCAGCCTCCTCCTACCCCAGCTTAACATTGATACAACAACAACAAGTTTATTTCTCTCACTTTGTCTGGTCATACATTTGCTAGTGTAAGAAAAGAAAAACAAAATAGGAGAGCACTGACTGCCTAGAATAACTGATAAGTGATATGTGCATTAGGGCCACCTTTTGAAAATCCTACCAACACCCTGCACCAGATCAACACAACTGTACAACATTACCCACGAGTCTGATTTTTTCAACTGTTCAGTTGACAATATATTTGAATAATTTGTAAGCACTTTAAAGTCAACATTTTGGGGGGGGGGGGGGGGGGTGTACATACAGTATGTTTAACAAGCCTGTAAGAAAACTACTCCAGATATAGATTTACAACAGTCAACTGCCAGAAGTAACATCAACTGCCTAAAATTACATGAATGGAAAAGTCAATTACGAAAAGTATAACCAAATTCATTAGTGAATTCAAAATGACATTGAACAACAACTTGGTGTTTTCTTTTACAGTATCTTATACAAAATGGCATCTCTTCCGAAACAGTAACCTCTGCTTTGCCTTTCCGTACCCCTCTCATCACTTTGTTAAACTGTAGTAGAATTTCATTTCTGCTCATACCTGAGAGAAGTGACAGATCTCGTAAAAGGCGATTCTTCTTGCTAAACAAAACAGTATCCTCTCTGTTGTCTTCGGTCACAGTAACACCATGGGAAGAAAGACCTTTTTGACAGCTTCCTTGATCCCAACGAAAATCACTTCTTGCAAATCACGTCGAAATTCAATGACCCATGGATTTCGAGCTCGCATGCGGGAGGAGAGCCGTCTATAAATAATTTTTATCCAGTCCTTTATCTCTGGTTCGACAAGACCATCCAATTTAATTCGAGACATGAGTACTGCTTCTGATGGTTTTGTTCCAGTTTGATGTTTCTTGTACAGCGAACTAATTGCATCTTCGACGTCGCTTTCAAATCTGAGGAAATTATCCACATTTCCTCTTAACTGTTGCAGTTGACGGATCGCTGAGGTAATGTGAACATCTTCAGGATGCGCCGCCATTTTTAATCAGGAACTGAATTACTGCGGATGGACTAAGAACCTTTTTTGCATCTGGTGGTCATTGTAACAACACTCGAGACACCCAAGACTCAGAACATGTTCTGTTACAACAACAACATTATGCAGAATAAATGAGACCACCCATTAATTAAAGTTTGTGCGGTGTTTGACGTTAGCAATTGTAGTTTGAATGCCGTGAGGTGAATGAAATATATTCCCTTTCGAACAAAAGGCACCCTGAATGGGATAAGACTTATTAGAAAAGACATGTTTATTTAAGTAACACATATAATGTAAGAGCCAATACATAATAACTTTAAGTTTCCGTTCTTCACATGCCATGCTGATTTGTCGCGAGTTTCTTTTGGAATTCTCTTACAATTAACAAAAAAAGAATTAGTTTAGAGCTCACATTAAGCAAATAGAAGCACAGATTGGACATACTAATCTTTATTATATGGATATAAAAAACGTTCCCTTTTCTAAAACCTCTAAAATGTTGTAAAGGTAAAACACATTTTTCTGTGTATTCAAAGGCCATTAGAAACTTTCAGTCAGCTGATGTGTTTACAGTCAATAACTTTCATTTCCCTTGAAATATATACATGCCTAGTCGTTGAAGTACTGCAGTAAAACAATGTACATATAATGTACAAAAAAATATCGTTATCTTGAGTGCATAAAACCCTGCATCTTTAATTTCTGAGGCGGGAATATTCATAATTAGATATATGATTGTTTACATCTACCTACATGTTTCCCTGGCAACATCAGAGTTGGTTTAAATTCTTTAGCACCTTTAATGTCATTTTGCGTTCTAAAAATCAATGACAAATCCCCTCTACCCAGTCCCGTCTCGTCCCTTCTACCAACACGCATCTACACAAAAAGGAAAAATTCCTCTCGACAAGAAAAAATTTCTCTCGACAAGTTCAAGCTCAGTTCAAGCCCTCTTGTTGATAAAGGAAACCTATATATTAGATATGACAAATCCGAGATCGCTTAGGTCGCCTGGTAGTGCTGCACATATCCAGTTAACAACAAAAACCATCCAACACGTATATGAAATAGTCACCGGCACCACCCCGATTTCAAATACATGTATTGAGTCATGCACGCTACACATGTAGTTCCTTCGTTTTCGATTAAAGGGAGGGGTTCTCTTAATGTACTCTCGCACAATTTCGTGACATTTTTGCTCAAGTTTAAATTACAGGTTTGTTTCCTCCTATCAAGGTAAATGTTGATGATCATAGCAAAAGTCCCAGCAAGAAAAGCGTTCGTCGACATTGTGAATGAGAAAATTAAAATCACGAAGATTAAGATCATACTTGAAGATGTCTTTACAATGAGTTTGTAAATACCTTTTCTTATAGGCATTACCTCATCACAAGCCATGTTGAATAGCTCTTTCGGGATTCTCTTTACATGTACATTGTCATTGGCATGATCATGGTCCTGCGTGCGACTGACTATGGCTGGCCAGACGTACACGTAAGGCTTGCTGAAAGCTCTTTCACTCGCGCTGTCGGTGAGCATATCGTAATATTCAAATAAATTTACGGCAAGATCTTGATATTTGCGAGTAAACGATCTGTAGCTAATCCACAAGAAATAAGAAAAAGCAACACAACAGACGACAAATGGAAGGTTATGCTTCGAAAACACAAATGTCGCGACTAATTGAAAGAATATAAGGGTGCCAACAGCAGCTGACTTCAACATAGTCATTGCCCAGAGAGTCGGCAACCAGGAAAGCAGAATATCCAGAAGACTAAACAAGCTGCAAAAAGAATCCCGTTTATGAAAAAAATCCCCGTTCCAGTTTCTAGTTGCGAGCATGGTTGCAATGGGAAATGACATAAATATTATCAATGAAAACGCAAGGAAGCCACAAAAAATTACAACTGAAATTAATACCAGGGGAAAAGGTGCATAAAACAAGCGAACGATAATGGGAAATGAAGAAGCACATACTGCACAGATTGTTACATACAAACTGACGCCGCAAATGGCGCATACAGACCTCAGAGTAGAGCCCACTATGCGGAGATGTCTTGACATTCGCTGTGGAAGTTCCCCAACCTCATCACATGGTCTCTCATCATCTAGTGCTTTCCCACAACGAATATGTAAATAGAAAGCATTCAAACACAAACAGCCATAACATAAAATACGAAATGGTCGAACAATTTGGCTAATTCCTAGTATATTTTGGGTGGGCAATAAATTTGATTCAGAAGATATTCGAAAAGAATCGCCGGAGCTAAAAATGTTATGGGTAAGAGAACAACATGCATAAAGAACTTCCTTGCTCTGTGCCATATGGTGTACTCTGTGGAAAAGAAAAAGTTTCCTATGAGACTTCGAAAGCCAACAGGACTGGGTCCTTCTACGTTTATTTGACAGATTCCATCAAGTGAGTCCTGTGTGGCGGAATAAAGGCAAACGACAGCCGGGCCAATATAAGTGAAAGCAATGACAAAAGCAACGATTAAGTGTTGTAGCACCAAGTCCTTCCATTGACCACTATGGTTAAATTCACTGATTTAATTTGGATACAAGGTTGCACATCATTGTCTGATTGTGGATCACAAACCTCTCCAAGTGACCTAACAGTCGAGCGAAGAATATTTTCCAAATGTTCACTTGGTGAAGAAAGTTCACCGTAAAGTGTCTCTTTTCCAGTAGAATTAGTCTTTCTGAATCGACACAAAACTTTAACTTGGTCTTTAAACGATGCTTGTATCAAAGCTGAAAAACTTCTTATGACATTTCCACCAAAACTAGGGAGTGTGTTATTTACCAACCAGACTTGCCAGTACTCAGTGGCGTTTTCATTTGAGTTGCCAGTTGCTGGGTTCACACAATCGCCTTCCAGAATTTTCTCGTAGTGGGAAGCAAGGCTTAACTTTCTCCCTTCATTTACGACGATCGTTTGAGTTATGCTAACTAGATTAGATTCGACAATCTGGCAATTCCACCTGCATTGGAGTTGTCACTTATTGGAGTCCTTCTGCCAAACAAATTATGCGGAACGAAGAAAATAAAGGGAATAATGGAACACTGGACAAAGGAAAAACAGAATTGCAAACAATTACGTTCTGCGTCCATTTTTTTAGGCCTAACGGTGAACTCAACCGTGGTATGTAGGATGGAAAAAAAAATTGCAACAGAAATTTATGAACCTTGGAGAAATAGTATTCATTGTGTACGAATGAAAAATAGTTTGGATTGATGCTCCAAGCAAATAATCGTAACATTTGAAATTGCTAGGAAATGTTTTTATATCGGTTGCTATTCATTAAGTTTTGGGTGGCGATAAAGGCATGTCAGCTAACTCACATTTATCAGTTGAAGTCGATGACTGCGTTTTGTTTGATGTTACCAAAGGCCGACGGATCTTAAAATTCAGCCTACTTAAAGTGATGCTTCGATGAGGCTTTAATTCATCAATGATTCTTCTCGTCGCTATTACAATTTTCCGTTCAGGGTGTCTATATTTGAAAACCTTAAATGTCGTTATAACACACGAACCCTCGATGCAGATCTCTTTCAGGTTTAGAGGTTATAAAATCTAATTCAAATAAAAGAAACAAACACGTAGCTGAGACGGAAATGTGGAAAGAATTTCTTTCTGTCCGCCTCAGTTTGAGGATTGAAATTGGATTGAGTTTTGTTTTTCAGGTTGACATCCCCAAGTTGCTTCCAACTCATCCCGACGTTTTTATTTTGACTTTAGCGGCTTATTCGATTTAACTTGAGGTTTTAATTCTAGCAATTATTTTTGAAAGCTAAATATCATCCATACCAATGTTTCTAATTTGTCCAGTATGAATTCCTTCCAGGGTCTTATTCAAAAAATTATTATACTGCAGACCTGTCGTTTATGTCGGGACCAGCGTTTAATCTCGAAGATATCGTAAGAACCCTGCTGAAATACAGATAGTATTTTAAGGACCAATTTATCTCTTAAAAGAAATAAAATTGTAGTTAATGGGACAACCGTGAGAACTACTCGCAGATTGCGTGGCATGTAGTAACATAGGGTTGGTTTCACAGGCCAAAGTTCATTCCCGATCATGTGTGTTCATAGTGCATATACCTAGTTCTTGCATCACTGTCGATCATCCCCTAGTGCATTGAACATAAGCCTCGTGTTTATTCATTCCATCGCTCTAGCAGGCAAAGATCTTGCCTGCTTTAGTTTGTGTTCTAGTACAATTATTTTGTGGTGTGCCGTGCTGTATTTGCTTCTCGCGACAGCACAGATTATGCCGCCACGAGCTCCAAGCAGAATGACCCGCCGAAGTGCGCCGCCGTACGTCGATCCAACCGTGTTTGGCGCCCTTTCTATTGCAGACCTTCGTTCCCTTTGCGTTCAACGTGGGCTAACTTCTACCGGGACTCGAAAAACACTTGAACGCCTGCTTCGGGGCCTGACCACTCCATCTCTGAGTCAAAACATTGCTGGACCAACCGCACAACCGGGCCCAAACATCCCTAAAAACGACAGAGCAGCTCCGAGGCCAGATTTCACTGAGGGCCAAATGCAGGCGGTACAAACAACTGATTAAAGACACCGTGCAACAGTCTAGCCGAGAGATAGCGACCGAAGCGGCTCAAGCCGCCGTCAACGCCTTTCAGGCCCAAGTCTCAATCTACGATAGCCAGCCCGCTCTACGGCCACCTTCACTCGTGCCTGACACGGAGAGCGCCACGCACGCAGCGGGGGTCACCTTCGCCTCACCCTTTCAGGACATCCCGGCGCAATACATCAAGGAGATTCAACGTGGTGAGTTTTTCGAATTATTCAAGTTTTTACCTAAAAAACTTGTCGCTGTACGACAAAGAGGACAACCTAGTCTTGTCCTTGGAAAACTCTGTTGTTAAAGTATCGAAGAAATCCAAGCCGACAGCCTCCACTTCCATTACAAACATTGACAGTGGACAACGGCATTTACGACCTATATGAGTGTGCTGATCCACAAGTTCCCAACCCGATCACAGGAACTTCTGCAGTATGCTAGTCTTAGTAGATATGCAGCCCGTGTTCATAGAGGGTTAGGCTGGGCTATATACGATTTTAAGTTTCGCCAAAAAGCCAGTGTTAATAAGTCTCTCGATTGGTCACTTGTTGATAATCAGCTATGGTTGGCCATTTTTACCGTGTCACCAGCGGTACTCAATGAAGAGTACCCACTTTTTTTCAAATGGACCCCAGCGCAGTGTCTCTCAAAAAGGGGGCGACAACAGAGGCACATGCAATCCTTACAACAGATATGGTACATGTTCCAGAGATCCCTGCTATTTCAGACATGTATGTAACAAATATAGCGGGTCCCACCCAGGGCGTGACTGGTCTGCCACACAGCGGTCCGAGCAGCGGGAACGGGCAAGGGGTAGCAAGAGCGACCATGGAAGCTCAAAGTCCAGCCCCTCTAATCGAAAGTAAAAATAATTTTTCCCTGCTTCCAACCCCTATTAATGTACAAAGACTGGAGGACACATTAACCAATCACCCTGATCAGGAATTTGTTTCCCGGTTATGTAATAATCTTAGGTATGGGGCAAACGTCAGTTTTACTGGGAGGCGTGTCTCTAGGTTTTCCAAGAAACTGCCTTCTGCAGTTTCCCAGCCTAAACATTGTTACCGAAAACCTTTCTAAGGAGGTGGCCTTGGGGCGAGTTGCAGGCCCTTTTCCCAGACCCCCACTACCTAATTTCGAGGTGTCGCCCATTGGCTTGGTTCCCAAAAAGCACACAGCTAAGTTTAGGACCATTTTCCATTTGTCCTTCCCAAAATCGGGTGAGACAAGTATCAACTCATCCATCTCCAAAGAGGATTTCAGCCTCCAGTATATAACAATCGATAATGTAATCCAAGGGATCTTACGTTTTGGCCCAGGGTGTTTCCTCGCGAAAACGGACCTTGAGTCTGCCTTTCGGCTTGTGCCCTTTAAACCATCAGAATACGAGCTTTTTGGGATGTATTGGGAGGGCAGTTACTACTACGATAAGGTTCTTCCCTTTGGGTTGAGGAGTGCCCCCTTTCTGTTCAACTTATTATCTGATGGAATAGAGTGGATCCTCATCAACGAATGCTTATTTCCTTTGTTTGTCATATCCTCGACGACTTTTTGATCATCGAGCCAGCTGCACTTGCACCCCCTCTCCATCTGCCATGCCAACAGAGCCTGTCTAGCATGCTCCTGACCTTTAGTAATCTAGCTGTTCCCATAGCACTTAACAAAACAGAGGGCCCATGTACCACCCTTGAGTTTATGGCAATTATCTTGGACACTGTCAGAATGGAAGCCAGACTTCCTGCGAATAAGGTCGAACGGATTGAAGCCTCTCTCGCCCTTTTTCAAAAGAGAAACTCCTGCACCCTCAGGGAACTGCAATCTCTTATCGGGACTCTGAACTTTGCATGCAAAGTTATCCCCCCCCCCCCCCCCCGGGAGACCCTTTCTACAGCTATGATTGACCTCACTCGTAAGGTCTCCAAACCTCACCATCATATTAAATTGGGCAATGGATTTCACAAGGATCTCACTATGTGGCAACAATTTATTCACACTTGGAATGGAGCAGGGTTTTTCCTAACCACTTCATGGGTGAATTCCGACACCTTAACACTTCATACTGACGACTCCGGTACACTTGGTTATGGTGGAATCTTAGGTCGTAAATGGTTTCAGGGTCGGTGGGAGACTCACCAACAGCTAAATGCCCCCGGATTAGCATTGCCTGGCAAGAATTGTTTGCTTTGGTCGTAGCATGCCACATATGGGGAGACGAGTTCGCCCACAAGCGTATTGTCTTCTATTGTGACAATGCATCAGTTGTTAGCATAGTCAACTCTAAGCGATCCCATATTCCCAGGGTGATGGACTTAGTTCGATATCTGACCCTGCTAACATTAAAGCGTAACTTTTACCAAGAGCAAAGCATATTGAGGGCAAGAGGAATGACATGGCGGATTCCCTCTCTCGTTTTCAGATGCAACGGTTTTCCAAGCTGGCTCCCTATGCCGACCCAGCCCCATGTCCTGTGCCCCCGGTATTCTTGGCAATCTAACTGCAGATATCCAGAATTACTTAAGCCTCTCCGTCACTGCCTCGACCAGAAAAACATATAGCTCAGGTGAAAGGAGATTTATCGATTTCTGCACCCTTCATGGCCCACACAAGTCAACTCCCATCCCAACCAATGGAGAGACTCTTATTCAGTATGTGGCATACCTAGCCAGGACAATTAAACACTCGTCTATAAAGGGTTACCTGGCTGCAGTAAGACACCTACATATTCGTTCAGGTTATGAGTTAGACCTAAAGAAATTTTTTCACTTGCAGTTGATTTGCCGTGGTATCAAGCGATCCCCGGGTGACACTTCTCGGATTCGACTCCCCATTACAATAACTCACCTCAAATTGTTTTTCCAGCTTTTAGCTATCCCTAACACCACCAATTATGACTCCATCATGTTATGGGCAGCTATGACCCTGGCCTTTTTCGGTTTCCTCCGCCTGGGAGAAATGACATGCAACTCGCCCTACTCCCCTGCCATCCATCTGTCCCCAGGCGATGTAACCTTCTTCCCAAATTCCACCAGTCCTGAACGTACGTCTGTTCGAATAAAAATATCTAAAACTGACCCATTCCGTTCAGGCCATACTATTATTATAGGGAAGACTGACCAGCCAATCTGCCCCGTCGGTGACCTGCACCCCTAGAGAGAAACGGGGGTGAGGGGGGTTTTGACCCCTCCCATCTTACCAAGCTAGACTAGTATTGCATTAGTGATAGTGCCTGTTGGAGTACTTCATTCCTGTCCCCTTTCCCCACATTTGTTGTTGTTTGATTCTCGTTCTCATGGGTTGGGAGCATTAAAGACCAATTTATCTCTTAAAAGAAATAAATTGTAGTTAATAGGACAACCGTGAGAAACTACTCGCAGATTGCGTGGCATGTAGTAACATAGGGTTGGTTTCACAGGCCAAAGTTCATTCCCGATCACGTGTGTTCATAGTGCATATACCGGCTGAGCCAATCATGATAGTTCTTGCATCACTGTCCATCAACCCCTAGTGCATTGAACATGAGCCTCTTGTTTATTTATCCCTTCGCTCTAACAGGCAAAGATCTTGCCTGCTTTAGTTTCTGTTCTACTACAATTATTTTCCCACCCTCCTCACCCCTATGTCACAAGCATATCACGCACTAAGGTACACGCAATATACTTTGTTTCTTATGTAGACTTATGATACATGATATTCTATATAGGATGTTTGAATACAAAATGCTATGCACAAGATATTTTGCTATAAGTTTACTTAAGATGGATATATACATAGATATATACCTCTGTACATATTTAAGATGTTACAGTTGGCAGTCAACGCTATAGACTTGCCGCATATTTGCGTTACAGACATTTAATGATTAGAGTATCCCTGTCTTCTTTCATAGACTAGGCATCTGTAGTATGAGGTTAAGATTCGGTTCCACTAGTGTTTTGTTAGACTTTTTCTTGAAATGAATAGTTGTTAAGAAGGCCTTTGGCTCAACACTTTGTTACTCACCAGTATCTGACAATATCATTGCGATCTTATATTAGTTAATATAGTCGGTAGGTACATTACATTCTGGTTTGACTTCAGCAGTTTCCCTGCCCATAAGATGCATAATGAACTGATAAGCTACTCTTACTATTGAGATCTACGCAGCTGGACTGTAGAGTAAATCTTAGGTGTATATCTCTCCTCTGACCTGTGACGTTGAATTGATCTAGACAATTAAACTTTGGGTTGGGATGAAGTGCTCCCATACAGGTCACTCTATGCCCCATAGACTCAAAAAATGGATTGGTTGCCATAGTAACCATGAGTCTTAACTACCTTACTCGACTAAGGACCTTTTTCAGGGTATTGTGACCTGCAGCCCTGAGGAGGATTAGGGACCTCTCACAGGATATTGTGACCATCTGCCCTGGAGAGGAGTAAGGACCTCTTTTAGGGTATTGGGATGGCAGCCCTAAAGAGGAGTAAGGACTCTTGCAGGGTATTGTGATCTGCAGCCCTCAAGAGGAGTAGCACCTCTCTTAGGGGATCGTGACCTGCACCCCTAGAGAAAAAGGGGGTGAGGGGGGGTTTGACCCCTCC
>JAHPZR010000910.1:20000-21172 GCA_019787425.1 Platygyra sinensis | reverse complement strand
TATTTCTGCTGATTGGAAACAATAATATTGAACGTTGTTGTATGAACTAAAATTTTATATTTTTTGGTAAACTATGTCACTCATACTGCTCAAGAAACTTAGGCATATTATCATAAATATGATCCAAAGAATCAACTAAGTTAACTAAACCAACACATTCTGTTTAACTCATTCTATCACATGATATATTCTTTACATAATACTCTCGCGAAGTGCATTCTGGAAAAAAAATATCCAACCACTCTGTTGTTCTAGTCTGATACTGAAACAAACCAGTTGTCTTGATATACACTCTTTTTTATATAAGAATATATTTTATAACAATATCTAGGCTGAAATTTGCAAAATTTTAAGAATATTTTAAGAATAAAACTGAGGCTGAGATTTTGAAAAGGATAGATATAATTTTTGTGTTAAAACATCTGTAAATACAATACAGTTTTATGATTACAGTTTTAAGTGATTACACTCAATTGTCCTTGACATAGTTGAAACAAAATCGGGTACTTTCGTTTCCATCACGCTATTTCTGTGCGAAATGCTTTTTTCAAAGCCGAAACGGCCAAGTGTTGTTTGGCGTGACATCTTGGCCTCGCTGACTGCAACGAAAAGCGGTGGAGCACATGCACAATGTAACGCGATACAGATCCAGATACCAAACACTTGTAATTGATACCCCAATAAATTCTAAAACGGAAATGTCATAAGCTATAATGTAGGAATAATACAAGAATATTTTCAGCCTAAAATCGGCAGAAAAATAAGAATATTCAGCCTGGGCCGGAAAAACGGCATTTTTATAAAAGAAAATAGTGTACGAGCAAACGTATCTCGAAAGCAGAACAGAAGTGACAGAAGTGAGATGTATACAGAAGTATCGCGTTACAGTCGCCATATATGCAAATTCGAGTCAAGCTTTTTGTGGTGTCAGAGTCGGTCATGTCCTCAACGAAATTTACATTTACATTTGGATCCCTGCCAGTCACCCAGTCGTCACATGGGCTCTACGCTACGTACAATTACTCAGTAAAAATAAGCCATCCAAATAAACGAGATGCCAAAGGAGTATTTCAAACTTTATTCCTCCAGAGCTAACCAGAGAAAAAAACTGGCAAAAAACAGAGGTGCCGAATCTGCAAATTACACGCGGATAACAACGGGAGCCACACAGA
>JAHPZR010000910.1:0-15000 GCA_019787425.1 Platygyra sinensis | reverse complement strand
CCAAACGCTCGAAAACAATAAAACCAATCGGCCTGCGGCCTCGTGGTTTCAACTGTTTCTCGCGTTTGGAAACCTGATGAAACCCTCGCACTCGTTTTTGAAATATTACTTCACACCATAAAGGAAACAGAGATTTGGAACTTCGTAACAATTGTATACTGCATTGTAAATATTTCAGGCGCTTAAAAAACATTTCGGACGATTCTTTTCTCGGCCACTTTTATGCCATAAAATAAAATCGTCGAGTTTTGTAATGGACGCTGATCATCAGGAGTGATGAGGGTACTCTCTAATTAATTATCAACTGAATCTGGTTATTTATGATTTATTTCAGTGTAGTATTTTGCAGTAATGTACTTTGAATCAGTTTTAAATTAAATTTGCAGGTAAATTCTTTGCTTCACTTCGTGTGATTAAGTATTCTCGACCCGCCATATATCTTAAGTGTGTGAATTTCCTTTATTATATGGCTAGTTCCGTGAGGGTCATCCTCGGAGACCCAGCGGCAGCTAGGCGTGAGAATGCGATATGTTCGGCTGAGGGAAATTTTCGGGCTAAAGTCTACTTCAAGAGTAAGAGAGCCCGTGTGAAAATACTTTTACCGAACCAGTTCTAGAAGCGTTCAAAGTCCTTCCCGCTGATTGGTCAGAAAAATATTTTTCTGGCCAATCAGAGGGAGGTTTTGCAGGGCGACTCCGTCACCATCTTACACAAAGTGGTTTTTCTCATTGATCGAGGTACATGTATTTCCTTCGCCCGTACAACGGGAAGATTCTCGTGGAGAGTTTCATGCAGGAGGGGGACATTGCGGTGTTCTGAGCCCCCCAACTACCTCGAAAATGTCGAAAAATACCGCAATATCACGCACAAAAAATCCTCAAACATTATAACGCGTTAATCGGCCGAGTCGAAAATTGATTTCTTACTGCAACCACTACTCTGTAGGTCACGTTAAGAGCGAATAACACGGAAATAACTATTAGGAATTTGCAAACAAAACAAAATAAGTGACATCCATTGGAATGCTGAAAGAAAAAGTAACTTACCCTTTTCCGATCAGAGACTGGCAAAGGCTCGAAATACGTTGAAGGACTTGGAGAATAATTTTTAATTTTATAGCTAATGTACGCGATTAAAACACTTGTGTTAGTGGCGCGCGAAGATGGTCGAGTACACAGCTTATCTGAGCGGCTTTTGAAACTTCCTTGAAACTTTCCACGATGGGCGAATCTCCTTTGTACGGGCCACGCAGCTACAACAACAGAACGTGAGGCCAGTGCACGCACCCAATCTTGCTAATGTTGGGCGAAAATTCGAGGAAGACCTCCAACAGAACCTGAAAGAGGGCTTTCCTTTGTCTTCTGGGGTCGATTTGAGAGCAGAACAAAGACTTAAATGGAGAAAATTGTAGCGAGAAAAGTATTCGGTGAAATACGCGGAGTGCGGAGTGTGGAAAATGAAGAGTGCCGAAAATGAGGAGTATGGAAAATGCGGAATGTAGAAAGTGAGGAGTTTGAAAAATGCGAATGTGGAAAATACGTAGTGTACAGGACGGAGGGCTGATTCCAATGTTTTCCGGTATTGATTCGGGACTTACCCATCGCTGCCAGTGTGACGTAACATAGCAACGAGTGAGCGCTTCGAATAGCGTATTGAGGCACGAAAAAGGCTGCCAGAAAGTAATTTTCCCAATGAGTTTCTCCTTGAACAGATGTCAAATTAAAAGCTTCTGAAACATTACAAACGACTTATATCTTACTTAACGATAACTGACAGAGAGATCAACCTCATTTCATTAACAATAAACTCTGCATGTTGTCGTTCTTATATCATATGGCATGATAAGAATATAACTGACAAACGCCCTCAAGTCTCTGCAGATGACGAGTTCCCTGGTTTTTGAATAACAACATATTAACTAACAACAAGAACTACCAAAAAGCCTAGTCAATTACCTTAGATAAATTACTGAAATCCCTGGGTTCAAACTACTTACTGTGATGTTTTTCTTGTTAGGGATTTGTCAGAGAATCAGTTAAAGGACTTGCCTCCCGGCCTTTTCTCAAACAACACTCAGCTGGCGTCCCTGTAAGTTGAACACAGTATGAATAAATCAATAAAACACTTAGTTCTACCCATAACAGACAACAACAACAACAACAAACAACAACAACAACAAATACAACAACAAATAAACTTTATTAATAATTAAACACTTAAAACTGAGAACATGCACAACTCACATATAGCGTAAGCCAGACACAGCTGGAGATAAATTATTCACAAAATGGCATGCTCGCAATCCTGTTAAATGCAAACGTTCAACAGCAGCGAACAGCAATTTACCTAAAAAATCTCCAGAAAGGTAACTGCTCCATTGCCGAGTCAAAATACAAGGTGTTTTGTCTTGGTCGACAGAAGGGGAGTTATAGTCCGAGGCGTTCCGAGTGCAGAGAGTGAAACTGGGGTTGATAATGCTTGCTTACTCAGTCGTGGGCTCGCTCTTCGTGAACAACATAATGTGCAGAATTCTGTGTTTTGTAAAGTAAGGTTTGTAAAGAATTACACCTTAAACGCTGATTTTCGAACAGGTCCGTTTACGAATTATATTGCTTGGAGGCCTTACAATAAGTGAAGTTCATGTTGGTTCTCACGAGATAACAAATTAGCAATACCACTGACGCAAAAACAAACTGTAATACTAAGACAAGCACCTCAGGTGTTGAAAGCAATCAAGAATCGTTGTAAACAGAGCTTGGAAGATTTTATTTATTAGCCACACCACAAAATTCAAAAATGATTAAGAAAGAGGACAAAAAGCTAATACAAATTAAAAACCGAGGACAAAGTTTCCTCTTAAACAGATGCCAAAAGCTTCTGGAACATTACAAATGACTTATACTTGACTTAACGTAAACTGACCGAAAGATCTGTAAGTTAACTACGATGGCCCAGGAGGGTCACAGTCCAGTTTTAATTTTTCACAGTCCAGTTGTAATTTTTACAGTCCAGTTTTAGTTTTTCACAGTCCAGTTTTATCTTTTTGCACAGTCCGGTTTTAACTTTTGACAGTCCAGTTTTAATTTTGCACAGTGTAGTTTTAATTTTTCACAGTCCAGTTTTAATTAAATTAAAATTGGACTGCCAAAAATTGAAACTGGATTGTGAATAATTAAAACTGGACTGTGCAAAAAATTAAAACTGGACTGTGAAAATTAAAACTGGACTGTGACCCTCCTGGGCCATCGTATGAAAGCAGGAGTCATAAAATACAAACCGTTTTATCTTGATTGCTAAAATTTGGGTTTCAGTCCTAGGCGTTCCGAGCGTAAAGAGTAAAACTGGGGATGATAATGTTTGCTTTATCGTCAGCTCCTCCTCGTGAACAACATAATGTACAGAATGTACAGAATTCTGTGTTTCCTAAGGATAGTTTTGTAAAGAATCACACTTACTACGTTCACCTCAATAACAAAGACGTAGGTCGTTTTCGGAACAGGTCGGTCTACGATGTATGTTGCTTGAAAGCCTGCCAAATACGTGAAGTTTATGCTCGTTCTCATGACATAAGAAATTAGCAATACTACTAAATTAAAAACAAATTATAACACTGAGACAAACACCTCAGATGTTCAAAATCAAGAATCGTAGTAAAAGAATTTGGAAGATGAAGCAAACAACATGCAAATGGTTAAAGACGATACTCAACAAAGCAACTAAAATAGTAAATCATGATCCAAGCGTAACTCTTGTATTAAAAAAAAAATCCTTATTCTTTCATTTGTTTTTATTCCGTTCAATTGGCTTTCTTGGAAGGTAAGACTTGATTTGATATATTTATTTAATTTGAAAACCGCAATAATAAATAATCGCTAGTCTTGTGATATATACGATATAACAATTAGCAATTTAGGGACTGGGACTGGCATCATGGCGGAGTAGACGTGTATCGCCGAGCTCCGTCTACTTCGGTGAAATAGTGTTTTTTGTTTTCAACGCCTGTTAAACGAAAGGTCAGAGCCAAATCTTCTACACCTTCTCCAAAAGACAAAAGAACAAGAAAGGAATTCTATAGTGTTTCGTCCAAAAGTGACGACGAAGTTATCGTAGCTCTCAATATGGCCGAGGACCTCGGAAAGAAGATCGAACACGTGTTGTTAAAACTAGGAAAGCTGGACGTTATTGAAAGCCGTCTACAAGAAATAACTTCGACCCTGGCAAATATCGAACAGACCGTAAGCCGCCTAGACGAGGAAGTTAAGATTTTGAAATTCAAAACCAATAAAACGGACGAAGTTGTCAAGGTACTCAAGGAAAATCTGGAATTCAACGAGGGCGACATAACGGATTTGATGCGAGACTCTAAGGAAGTTCAAAACGTAGTCTTTGAACTGTAGAAACAGATTCTATATATGGAAACTTATTCCAGACGAGAAAATGCCAAATTGTTTGGCTTACCAGAAGAACCGAGCACTTCAAATGGTGAGGAAAGAATGCAAGATGGCACACAGCTTCCAGCAGAAGACTCCAAAGAAGTGATTTACAACTTTTTCGAGGAACACCTCCAAATCGACCGGCCCCGTGAGAAAACAGAATTTCAAAGAGCACACCGGCTTGGAAAACCTAACGCGGGTACAAAACCGCGTCCAATTATTGCAAAATTTTTACGTTACGGTGATAAACAACTGGTGATGGATCGAGCTCAGAAATACCTGAAGAACACTGCCTTCAATGTTTACGACGATATCCCCAAACCACGGGAGACTTATGTAAGCGTTGCCTGAGCTTAATTATACCCCTAAAAGATACGCTCTGTTGACCATAGCAATAAGAAACGCCCGTATAGCATGCCGTTCGACAGAAAGTCTTTAACCAAAGATGGCTAATTGAATATGCATAAACTAGTGTCAAATGGCTAATTTTGCAGGGGGTCCTCCTAGCTTGAAAGGAATAAAATATTTTGACTCTACTTTTTCGCCACAATCATTCACTCAGCAACCCAACATCTGTGCCAAGTTTGAGCGAAATCGGTGATTTTGAGCTGCATCACCTCCTGCATGGTTTCCTCATGGACACACTCAAAACACTTGCTCATATTTCATAACATATAGCGCACAAATACCCTAAAATATCTTTTCACAACGCTTGACAACCAGTCAATCGTCCTTTGTCCTTTGCTGACTTTATTACAAGCCCAACCCAGATCTTACTACGCTAGATCGTGGCCGCAGAAATTACAAGTTTAAATGCTTGTAAAAACGTGGGGATTTTATCAATGGAAATAATGTTTTCTCTGAGATAATTGAGAAAACTAGAAGAATTCTGATTTTCTGCTAATTTCACCCGTCATCACCTCATTACCCATACCAATAAACACAGCTGGAGATTAATTATTCACGTGATAGGGTTGATAACAATGTTGTCGAATACAAACGGAAAACAGCATCTCGCAGCATTTTCCTACAATCGCAAACAGGGTAATTCATGTGTATGATGCATACAATATCCGCATCAATATCAAGGACGGTGGCTACTTTTACCAGTGCGTAGAAGTTGTATGTAACACGCAAGGCATGGTTTATACGTCACTACGAGCGCTGTCGTTTTTTCCTTCTTTCCAGGCCTACGGCCAAGAAACCTTTACGGTCAAAGGAGCGCGAAAGAGGCCTGTCCGGAGGAGAGAGCCTCGACCTCAATGTTCCCCTCGGCTTCGCCTCAGGGAATATTGAGGGTCTCGGGGAAACAAAACTCGCTGTTTCTCTTGTGGCCAGTCATTAAGTGCTTATTATTTAGCACATACACGCTAAGTGTTAATGCTAGCTTCAGACCAGTCCGTCCTAGCGTTTGAGATACGTGAGTTGACCGAGGCTCATTCCAGTTTGGGTTCAACCTCGGCGCTGCAAGATTACATTGATTACATTGTTAGTTTTCCTTATGCATGAAAAACTAACCCGACTGTCATTTTGTAAAGGAACTTCCGGAGAAACCAAAGGATGGAACATTAAGAGCACACGTGAATTAAAGTTACGGTAACACCAAAACTTAAGAATAAAAGCAATGGCAAGTGGATATGGTAGGTCACCATATCCACTGGAACAATGCTCCCACGTTGTCACAACACAACACGCGCGCTGGTCTTGCGTAGCTCATGACAACAGCAGAATACTCGAACGATTTCACGTCTACTTGACGTCATAAAGGGAACTTCGTTACTATTTGTTGTTAACCCGACTGTCATTTTGTAAAGGAACTTCCGGAGAAACCAAAAGATGGAACATTTCGAGCACACGTGAATTTAAGTTACGGTAACACCAAAATTTAAGAATAAAAATTCAACACGATTAAGTTAGAACAAAATATTAGGATGCACAGCTCATTAATCAAGTATACAAAGCATGGATTTCTACCAGGCGAACTAATTCATTTATTTCAGTCAACTTTAACGTAGTTTTTACATTATACATTGAAATTTGTGTCTTTTATGATGATAGTTTAAGTACTTACATTCGCTAGCTTTAATGCACGGACTGCAGTTAACTCTCTCTCTCTCTCCATTCACCTTAGATAAAAATACGTCCGCAATGCGTACATGTGTCTAGCGCTGGGTAATAGTATGACCCGTTTAGAGCGAGAGAAATTATGAATCGACGAATACTGCCACAAAAAACAAGCCAGATATACATGTATGCCTCGTTCTTAAAACGTGTGCGACAACATGAGCTGTTTAGAGCGAAACAAATTATCACTCGTAGTTTTTTAAGCTAAAGCAAAAAAAATAATGCATTGGTCATTGACTTTTGTAGATTTGGTGGCTCCTAAAGGAGCCTTTTTTTGTTCTTCTGTAGAGAAAGGTTTTTGAACTTTTTTACTTTTTTTTTGCTTTTTCATGTTTTTCTTCACGCTGTTTGTAGCTTGTTCACTTCATTGTTTAGGGAGACCGTTGAGATATAAGAGTTGTAGTCCAAGTCGTGGTTAAACCACGTACTTCTCTTCTGGTCAGCATTGTTTAACACAAAGTCCAGTTGTCTTGCCCTCTTCTCTGCCTTGTGTGGCGCCCAAGATTGTGATAGAAAGATCCACTTGGTAATCAAGTACGGTGAACAGCCATTTCCCAGCAAGAATAGTACTAGCTTGAACGTTTCTTTATCGCCGATTGGTTTCTGCCAGAAAACCATTGTCATCTCATCTGGCCAGGTTTTAAGGGGGAAGAATGCATCTCCATTCAGGATTTTAAAGAGTTCTGCTCTTTCCTGTGATACTTCTTTTTTGGATAGGTATCTGATCGTCTCGCGGTATTCACGCAGTGCAGACATCACTCAGTACTTATCGAAACGTTCTTCTCAAAGTGACTCGATGGACAGTGAAATCACTTTGTTGGTCACCTTTTATATTAATCAATTTCAATGTTATGCAGTTTTCTCGGTTTTCGGCCTTCTTTATTTTAAAAGCACCCATTTCATCACACGCTTGTAATGGGGCGGCTTTAGCATATTTAATGAAGCATATTAAAAGTTATTGTTACTTGGTCTTTATAAATCGCCGGCGTTCATGTTTGGCACTTTCATTCCTCTACTACCTCTGGGCTGGATAAAAGTGTGGTCTATCACGATAAAGTCTTAAAGACATGACGATGTTGTGTAGCGAAAATAAATCTGTTGTGGTGTTCACCTTCTTATATTGCGTAATTTGCAATATCGCACTTTTCCGTTAATTTTTTTTCATTGTTTAATTGACATAACTTAATCCGAACAAATATTTCCTCTATAGTAGTTCCCCATGTAATCAGATGCAATTTTCAGATCGTTTACGGATTGAAAAGCGCCTATTCCATCTGTACGAGCCGTACGGATCGACAACCCGTGAGACCCCCTTCCGCCGGCAGAAGAGAAAAATATTCTAAGTCCCCTTAATCAGATGCAGTTTTCAGATCGTGTACGGATTGAAAGGAGCCTATTCCATCTGTACGGACTGTACGGATCGACAACCCGTGAGACCCCCTTCCGCCGATAGAAGGAGAAAATATTCTAAGTCTCCTTAAAGATGCAATTTTCAGATCGTGTACGGATTGAAAGGCTCCTATTCCATCTGAACGGACCGTGCGGATCGACAACCCGTGAGGCCCCTTCCGCCGATAGAAGGGAAAAATATTCTAAGTCCCCTTGATCAGATGCAATTTTCAGATCGTGTACGGATTGAAAGGAGCCTATTCCATCTCTACGGACCGTACGGATCGACAACACGTGAGACCCCCTTCTGCCGATAGAAGGGAAATATATTCTAAGTCCCCTTAATCAGATGCAATTTTCAGATCGTGTACGGATTGAAAGGAGCCTATTCCATCTCTACGGACCGTACGGATCGACAATCCGTGAGACCCCCTTCCGCCGATAGAAAGGAAAAATATTTGAAGTCCCCTTAATCAGATGCAGTTTTCAGATCGTGTACGGATTGAAAGGCGCCTATTCCATCTGTACGAACCGTACGGATCGCCAACCCGTGAGACCCCCTTCCGCCGGTAAAAAGGGAAAAATATTGTAAGTCCCCTTAATCAGATGTAATTTTCAGATAGTGTACGGATTGAAAGGAGCCTATTCCATCTGTAAGGACTGTACGGATCGACAACTCGTGAAAGGCCCTTCCGCCAGTAAAACGGGAGAATATTGTAAGTCCCCTTAATCAGATGCAATTTTCAGATCGTGTACGGATTGAAAGGCGCCTATTTCATCTGTACGGACCGTACGGATCGACATCCCGTGAGACCCCCTTCCGCCGATAGAAGGGGAAAATATTGTAAGTCCCCTTAATCAGATGCAATTTTCCGACCGTATACGGATGGAAAAAGGCGTTTTCCATCCGTGCAAATCGTACGGATCGACAAGCTGTGTTACCCCCTCGACTCCGCAGGACGTGATTTGTATTCTAAGTCCGCTTAATGAGATGCAATTTTCCGACCGTATACGGATGGAAAACGGCCCTTTCCTTCCGTACAAACCGAACGGATCGACAAGCTGTGTCACCCCCTCAACTACGCAGGAAGTGATTTATATTCTAAGTCCCCTTAATGAGATGCAAATTTCCGATGGCACACGGATGGAAAACGGCCCTTTCCAACCGTACAAACCGAACGGATTGACAAGCTGATCCCCTTGACTCTGTAGAGCTTGAATTATATTCTAAGTCTCCTTAATGAGATGCAATTTTCCGACCGTATACGGAAGGAAAACGGCGCTTTCCATCCGTACAAACCGTACGGATCCACAAGCTGTGTCACCCCCTAGCCTCTGATTAGACTTGAATTATATTTTAAGTCCCCTTAATGAGATGCAATTTTCCGACCGTATACAGATCGAAAACAATCTTTTACTGACCGTCAAACAGTACAGATCGAAAAGTTGTTTTATCGGACCGTATCAGATTGTGTGTATTGGACAACCCTCTTTCATCCAACTTGTGAATTAACAACAACAATAAAAAGAGGAATTAACAACTCTAATAACGTGGCTGTTTACTGACTGACATTTTCAACTACTTTGCTTCTTTGATTATAAATTACACAGATGGGTAAATGGGCAAAGTAAATAGAATAGAGTCTGTCTGCTTGAGAAAGGTCTCTTTCTTCAATAGCATAGCTAGTTAGCTTAGCAATTTGGTGAAAACTATGTTTAAACCAATTAAGGTCCATTATGTTGTCATTCTTGTCTTGTCATTCTACAATGTACATGTAATATATAAGAAATACATATGGGTAACTTTGGCAGTTATTGTAACTTTTTGGCTAGGAAACACAGATTGCTGGAAAATGTTCAATGGTTACATCATGACCAATCAGCAAATCTTCTGCATTTGATTTTGTGTCAATGCGGAACTTCTTAATTTTCACTGGGGAGTTTGCTTGACTCAGACTAGTAAATCTCTTCAGTTTTGGTGGCAAAAACACTCTCCCCGGACAGTTTTTTCTTTACCTTGAAGTTGACAGTTAAAGCAGCTTCCCTTTTTTAGTGGAAAAATATTGTGGATGTATCCTACAAACTCCGTGGTTGCCTAATCACATAGGTTTTTCTGTGTGGCAGATAAATCAGGTATCTGATCACTATTCTCTCTCTGTCCAGTACCACTGGGTATTTGGTCAGCCATGTCCACCTGTCTCGTAACGCGAGATATTAGTATCTGAAGTTGAAAGAAAAAGAGAAATTGTCAAAAAAGAAAGGAAAAAGGAAAGAAATATGAGGACTGGTGATAAAAATATACATACCTCTCAAAACGGCGGGCCAGTCCATCAATAGTTACAAATTATTTATTATGATTATGATTATGATTATGATTATGATTATGATTATGGTTATGGTTATGGTTATGGTTATGGTTATGGTTATGGTTATGGTTATGGTTATGGTTATGGTTATGGTTATGGTTATGGTTATGGTTATGGCTATGGCTAGTGTCCTAGTCGAACCTGCCCACACGTAGGTCGAAGCCGCCCACACAGGAAGTCGAATTTGCCCACACGGTCGAAGTTGCCCACATGACAGGTCGAATATGCCCACTTGCCGGGTTGAACCTGCCCACTTGGTCGAAGGTGCCCACATTTAAGGTCGAATGTGCCCACATTGTGCGAGTGGTTGTTTGTAATAGTTTCTTGGATTGCCTTAATGTATGTGGAATTGAATGATATTTAGGCTAGGTATAATTCTTGGATTGATCTTTAATATTTTGCTCTTGAAATTTTTTTATACAGTCTTTTTTGAGTTTTTTTTTTTCAATATGAAATGTTTTTTAGGTTTTTAAGATTTTGGCCAAAATTCCCAAGCACCCCTAATGAAAAAAAAAGTTAAGCTTTTATTGAAACAACTTGAAAATTACACACAATATAGTCCAATAGTTGATCTTTCTTTTGATTAGGTAAGCAAAAGTTTGGGCTTGATGAACATGTCTTAAGCAAGCACAATTTCCAAGGCACCTATACACTTTGAAAAATTGTAAACATTCGAAAGTGTCTCAAAGACTTTCTTTTGCTTCGTTAATTGTAAACGACCCTTGGTGAGCTTTTCTGAACTTTTCTGTATGTCCATTTTGGTCAAAAATCTCTAAGTGTCTAAAAGACTTTTTTTACTTAGTTCATAGCTAAAAGAACTATTTTCGCGATAAACTAAGTAAAGTCTTTTAGACACTTTGAAAATTTTGACCAAACTGCCCATGCTTCCCCTTTGAAAAAAATGTTTTTATCTAAGTTTATTTCTTTTTTGCTTTCTTTTGGGTTGTTTTTTTTTATGTGCCACTTGCTACATATTTCAAAAATATCTATTTTGGAAGGGGAAAAAAATTGCCCCGCGTAGGTCTCGAGCCCGGAATGTAGGGAGCCGAGATGGCGTAATCTACCATTTCGCCATCTCAGCACCATTACGTTTCATGCCATAATTTTAGGTACAAACCAATAACTTCCCGGAAGTTGGCGTCTTTTTGATAAAAATACACACTGAAGCAAGCAATAATAGTGTCTGCAACTTTATTTGTTGTCTGCAGGTTTCCTAGCTCCCTTAGAATTGTATATGCACATTGAAAGTACGACTTTGACCTGACCTGTCACAAAGGAAATTCCAGTGCATACTAAATTACGTCCTCTTTCCCAGGAGCTTCGAACTAGTGAGTACACGTTTTTTGAGCTCCTTGATTTTTGTCATTTGTCACCCTCAAAGCACTGAGCAAAAGGAATCAAATAATCGGAAGAGTTGTCTAGGGTGCTCAGGCAGCTGCCTTGAACATTTTCTTCCTGTGGAATACGATTGCGTCAGCACAATCTTTTGTCAAAGTGTAAGGGTGCTCTCTTGACCATAATGTTATTTTAGGACCTCGTCTTGAGGACTTTAAGACCTTTTATTGACGTTTTGATGTTACGTTATACTTGTTCATGTTGCGAGAAATCGTTTGGTGTTGATTTTTTTGAAATCGGTTCCTTAGTTAATTAGTTATGATGTCATTTGTGTTGAGACTTTACATGTTAATAATTTTTCAAAGTCTTAACCATTTGGCCAGTTATTTAACACGTCCAATAGCCCTTGACATAAATGTAGGCCATGTGCATTCCAACTTTTGTTTCAATTGATAAAATCCTCGCAGAGTTATTAACGTCTAAAGTTTCCCACAAAATTACCCTAGGGTGCTTTGCAGCCCTGGTTTCTACGCCAAAAGGAGGCTCAACTTTGACTGCATGTAACTCTTAGAGGATATTACACCAGTGTTTAAAATATATTTAACAATTATTCCATGAGCGCGCGTTGGATATGAGATGGGGAACAGCCAGCGAGGTCTTTAGGGCCGAGTTGGCTATAACCATCTCATATCCAACAAGCGCTCATGGAATAATTGTCTGTCATTTTGTAAAAAAACTTTAACCGTTAATAACTCTGCGAGGATTTTATCGTTTGCGACAACGTTTGGCATGCACGTAACCCTTGTTGAGGCCAAGCTCGATTAATAATAAACTGGTGAAATGGTTAAAACTTCGCAAAGTTATTAAGGTGTAAAATTTCGACACAAATGAAGTCATAACTAATTAACAAAGGAACCGATTTCAAAAATATTAACACCAAAACGGTTCCTCAGAACATGAACAAGCATGATATAACATCAAAACATCAATAAAGAAGTCCTCAAGCCTTAATGGCGAGTTCCTCAAATACAATAGTGGTCAGGGAGCACCCTTAACTCTGACCGGAGCGTGCGCAGAAGCAAACGATTTCTACGGGAAGAAAATGTACAAGGCAGCTGCTGGAGCACCTTAGACAACTCTTCCGACAGTTGGATTGCCTCTGCGCGATGTTTTAAGGGTGCCAAATAGCAAAAAACACGGAGCTAAAAAGACGTGTACTTACCCCAGGAAAGCTTGCTTGAAAGGCAACTTCATGATGTGTTGTTCACTGAAATATACCTCAAAAAGGGTAATTGCAAAAAAAATCGTAAAAAACTCCCACAAATACCAATTTGAACAGAATTTTCACCAAAAGAAAGACAGAGACCTCTACTACATCACCCCGTAAAAAAATATTACGTTTGGTTACTATTTATTACATTTTAGCCTCCGCCATTTTGGTCGAAAATGACCACATTAAATAGGTCCGCAATGCGTACTTCTCTGGTACTTAAGTAACGCTAAAAGATTCCAATATTGACCAATTTGGACAGGATCTTCACCAAAAGAGAGACAAAGACCTCTGCTATAAAACTGTTTAAAAACCCCGGGCAAAAAGCAGTAATTCCAGTCACTTTCTTATTGTATTTTAACTTTTTCCATCTCGGTCGAAAATGCCCACAAAATAGGTCCGCAATGCGCACTTTTATGGTACCTAAATATAACTTTGAAAAACGGTAAAAAATTCACGTTTTAACGAAACAGCTTGAAAATCACACACGGTATAGTCCAATATTTGTTCTTTCTGTTGATTGCCACTTAAAAAAAGCTAAGTTAAAATTTCGAGTTTTTGCGACTTTTTTTGCACAACATTCTAACAACAGCACATTAACATTGACCAACTGGGAATTTTAAAGTGCAATATCTTCCTTTGGTTTTATTCAAATACAATGAACTTCCAGTATGACTAAGTACCAACCTAGTAAACAAACAGTCAGTAAACAAAACAATTAATTTGGTGGATACAGTATGGCGCTACAGCTCTCCAAAGTTTGACACTAAATTTCTTCAAAAAATATGTGTTTTTTAAAACAGATGTCTTTATAAGCTGATAAATCAAGGTATTTTTTTTTTAAAAAGTCCAAACATATATGAAACATTGATGTAATATTGGACTATTAACTGTGTAAAACTCACATAAAAATATTAAAAACAAAGGCTTCAACGATGATGTTAAAGTAGATCTTCAAACTTTTTACTGATTTTTTATGGATTTTACTATTTCAAGAATATCTCCAAAAATATTTGGCAATATTGTCCCAAACTTGTTGTGCACACTCTGCTGTTCAAGATGTTCAATCTCAGGAGGTAGTTTAAAATTTCATTAAAACTGGTACGAGATATCAAAGATTAACTATAAAAAAAAACACGAATCAAAATTAGAGGAAAAAAAAAACTGCCTCCCTTAACTAGTTGTAACTTTATTGTAATTAATTGGAAATATATTAGAATTGCATCATTCTTTTGCTGTGAAACGTATCTTTACATTCCAGTTTATTTGGCGTCTTAAAATTTTATTAACGTGGAGAAATCAATGAAAATAAAAATAAAAAATTTCATCGTCTTTGGTCGAATTTGCCCACATTTCTCAAACTTTAAGTAGCTCCAGCTCAGTAGCATTGAAAGGTAATAATTCCTAACAAAGCTTTGATTGTTGGCTAAGTATTGAAATATATCTTGTGTAAATCTCACTTCTCTGGATTAAAACGGGAGTGAGATAAACACAAAAAACCTGTTCGGCGAATCTGCCCACATGACAAATTTTTCATGTCAAGACGTACATATTGTTCTGTGGAACAAAGAGCTATTAACCAAATCGTGTAATCTTTACACACAACGTGTTCCTATCACACAGGAACATTGTGTAGTTTTTTCAAGAGAAAACCACCTAATCTAAGAAAGTTGAAAAATTTGACAAAAGTTAGATTGAATTTCAGGCCAATTTTTTTTTTTTCACAGACGTGTAAGTACAGTATAATAGTTATACCTTTACTGCATTTTTTTTGCTCAAAGTTTTCGACTTTCTAAAACAAAGTGGTTAAGGAGGGGTCTTCTCAGTATCGCGGGGTCTTCTTCTAAGTCACGTGATATCGAAATTTGAGAGCTTGCGGCCATTTTTAAGTACGATTCCACGAAAAGGTTGAATGTGCCCACATAAAGAAATTTAACATCATGTATCTTTTTGAAAATGCAACCAATGAGAACAATACTTACATAACACAAAGAACATGTAACAGGCTTTGCGTGTCAGAAAGGAGAACTCCCACTCTTTTAACCAATAAAAACTAGGTAACTTTAAATGTCACAGGGTTAGA